>JAOPHQ010000175.1:0-10000 GCA_030340625.1 Merluccius polli
GCAGTAGCTCTCCAGGTCATCGGTGTAGCCCACAGACACCGTAGGTCACGTGCTACATTTTCCGGTTAAATTAGGATAGACCGAGTTGAGGAGGTTTGCATATATATTCACTTGTACGACACATCCTCATCACGTGATGAAGAACAACAGATGTCACTGAATGAGTGACTTTTGGCAGACGTACACGTCAGAATGACTGACGCAGGACCAGAAATGCGATGCACCGGTGTACAGACATACGCACATGATGGCGTACGGGCGAGACGGGGAACATGCATCAAGCTTTCTGACAGTTGAGGTCACAGAGTACTTATTGATCTGAAGGTGGATACGGGCCTGGAGCATCATTTGCAATGGCTCACAGGCGTTACCCGCTGTTCATAAACTACTGCCCGCTCCACAGGATACACCTCGAGCCCCGGGAGGGACAGACCAGCACAACAACTCTAATTACCTCTTTTAATTTGTTTTCTGTATTATTCTATTAGTGGTATGGGCCTTTGAATAATGAGTTTGATTGACCCTACGTCTTTATTTTTTTACCTGTTACATTTTTGGAAACAAAAAGTCAGAAAAGTGAATACTGACCTTGAGCTAATGCAAAAGGTCTGTGGGTGGCAGTAGGTATCGTAGTACCTTTACTGTAGTAGTGCTGTAAGTACTGTTGTAGTTCTGTAGCAAAAAAGAAACTAAGACATAGTGTGCCGAGTGTGTGTGTGTATGGGCGTGTGTTAAGTGTGTAAGTTTGTGTGGGGTAGTCATATCTTGGGTGCAAATTTCTTCCCATAGTATCGCCATATATGGGTCATTCCCCTGCTGGGTTTCCTTCCACATTGTGGTCTTCTGTATTCTGCACCAGTGGCTGGGCTCGCCCCATGATGACATCACGGTGGGGAATCACTAGAAAAGCGCACTTACATAAAGGCTTCTGTATGTTTGAATAACACATACGCTATGTACTATTTAGTCATTGAGCAAACACTTCTGATCAAAGTGACTTCCAGAGAATTTAGATGCGTGTCGTTAAGGAGCAGGCAGGGTTAGGATATACAGGGTTAGGATTGCACTTTAGGAACTACAGGTCAAATACGTTCCATCCGCTTTCCGAAATGTTCGACGTTTCACATTAACAAAACCCATAGGCCTACTGGGTCAATAAGACTTCCCTGCCTTGTCGTCTTAGCCCAAATGAGCATCAAACATCGGCATCAACAAGAGCCAACGTTTGAACGCATCCATCCCCATATTTAACACAGTGTGCGCGGAGGTTTAGCCTGTGTTTGTCACTGATCCCCCTGGGTCTTCCACTGTATAAACAAGGCAGGGGGAAAAAAGGAAAGTTGACAGCATGGTGAATCTCCCCCCCGGCGCCCGCAGTGGTGGAGCGATGTCTGCAAATAGTCTGTTGTCTCGTGCGCCCCGCAGCGCTGCTCGTCTTCACACTCACTGGGATAATCACGTTCCTACGTCACAGAGAAGGGCGACGGAGGCGACACAAAAACAGAAAACAGACTGAAAATAAATAAGAAGAATAAGAAAGAAGAAATAAGAAAATAAGAAAAAAACAACAACAAAAACAACGTGGAAGCGCCGCCCCACCTGTACGGTATATGGTGTATTCTCGGATCCAGCGGTGCTACTATGTTATAGCAAAACTTCTGGGAGGCACAGAGCCCGGGCCAGAAACCAAAGACTGCACGGGGCGGAGTTACACCTTGCTTCCTGTTTCGTTACGGAGATATTAAACCGAAGAAAACTCATTACCACCGCGCTAGTGGATGAAACTTTCAGAAGGGACACTTTTTTGTTCGCCAATTACACCCTTACAGATCCCCGCCTCAAGCAACGTGATTGGTCGAAACAAATATGAAGCAAAAGAAAGTGAAACGCCCCGTTCTTCCCCGACTTCAGATATGAATCTACACTTTGGATACGAAGACTTTTAATCTAGACTTTAGATTAATCTAAAATCTGATTTGTGCGAATAAAGCCTATTATGTATCATCCAGCCCCCCTTGGATGAAAACTGGAAAAATAACAACATTCACATTTGTTGAAGACTTTATGCGTTTGATTGGTCCATTTGTATGAGGGGCATCCAGGGGCCCCCCTAATTGATATTTTGTTAATTAGTCTATAGGTGCACATTGGCACATCTTTAGCCTGACATTGAACATAATGAATGTGGACAACCGGTAATACCCCGAGGGAAAACGTACACTGTTCACAATCGACCAAGCACACACCGTTTAGAACAGAGAGAGAGAGAGAGAGAGAGAGAGAGAGAGAGAGAGAGAGAGAGAGAGAGAGAGAGAGAGAGAGAGAGAGAGAGAGAGAGAGAGAGAGAGAGAGAGAGAGAGAGAGAGACAAAAGGTATGCGTGACACATGCACACTTTCTACCAACAGACCAACAGCATTCAGTTCACAATGGAGTCCAGTAACTCCCATTAGTTACCAGAGAACACGCCTTTGTACGAGAAACTGGCCAACAGAAGTGCAATTAGCCACCGTGCGGACGTACCCCAGCCTCAGAAGAAGAAGAAAAAAATGTACAGAAGGGCTTTTAGTCTCAAAGTGCTTCACAGCCTGATGCTGCCGAATGATTCAATAGCAACGGACCGGCAGGAATATCAGAGAAATAACATGAAATAAAACATACAGCGTGAAATTGTTTTGCGCCATATCTGCATTCTGACGAGTGAGAAATTGGCCTTTTCAGAGCGGCGGCGAGACCACGTATGCACGTCTGCGTCGCCCAAATCACCCCACAGGCAGGAATAGATGGTAGGCCAACACTTCATCCCTCGGTAGTTCAAAGCAGTGCCTTTGACGTCAACCAGGGATCCAGGATCTCAAACTTCTCAGAAGAAAACATCAGTCAGCAAAGAGAAGACAGATTCACCTTTGTAGCTTGGAAGAGGATTACATTTTCTTATATATCGATCAATATGACTTCAGATCGTCCCGCGGGCATCACTGTGAGATCGCTTAATGGGAGAGGCAGCAGGAATTTTAATAAGATGCCAACGGGAAAAGGCTAAGGGAGTGATGGGGTCGCAGGCGTCATCCTCCTCTGTTTGGTGCAGAGCATTTTTTTTCATAATAAAAATAAATAAATAAACATAATAGAGACTGGCAGCTGTCAGGTGTAATCATCATACCTGTTAACCATCATCCACTTTGCACACTCTTCTTCTTCCTCCTCTGCTTCACGGTGCATTCATCATCATCATCATCATCATCATCATCATCATCATCATCATCATCATCATCATCATCATCATCATCATCATCATCATCATCGTCCGAGTAGCCCGAGTAAAGTGGCAAAAAACAAACTTGCAGTTAAAAGTGACTTTGATGCCATTTTAGAAACGAAGCCTGCTTGCGTCAGTCTCCAAGGCGGCCGCGTCAGGGGAGCCATCGGGAACAATGCTAATTAGCCAGAGAGCAAGAGTCACCTTGCTCCGTGTCTCCGCTGTCTCCCACCGCTGACAGGTTGTCAACCAGTCGACCACTCGGCGTAGAGAGACCACCTTTTATCTATACATCTGACGTCAAACTTCAGCTCCTATATGGGCGGTGTCCATGACATACTAATGGGAGCATCTATTGGGGGCGTAACAGAATTGTCGACTCTAAAGCTTTGGATTATTAGACAGTTGAAATCTGATATTCTTCATATTCTCTTCATATTTCATTCAAATATGAGGCTCTTTTGATTTGTTGTGAAGACAGTGGAAAAGTGATGGCCCATGCTTACAGTCACCTGAACGGTCCATTCGTTGTGTTTTACAGAATGTATGCATGCACACACACACACACACACATGCACACACACACCCCGCACCTATCAACCTTTTCCCTCTGCATCCACAGGGATGTTGCTGAACTAAAAATATTCCTAAACATGCGCATGCACACGAACACACACACACACACACACAGCGATGAGATTATTTTATTCATCGCACGTCATTCAACGTGGAAACCAAGATCGGATCGCCGCAAGGCCCGAAATCTCGTATCCGAGCGCTGCTCCGCCCTAGAGGAAACAGGATGACTCAGTCTCTCGGCTGATTGAGGGAAGACAATAGGCGTTAGCCCCCGTTTGAGTGGCTCTATAGATCTCAACGTCTCGAGTGTAGTGTTCAGGGGCCCCTGGGGGCCCACGGTCGAATGCAGTCGAGGTTGAGCTGGGTTTCTGTCTTCTGCCGTGTTCTGGAGGTAATTGCCAAGCGAAGTTACACTCAACCATGCGCCACCCGAGGGGCCGGCATAATGATATATTAGGCGACTCAATCAAGCAGAGGGCTGCATATGTTCAGACTTTAGGGTTCAGCTCACCAACCGGAGAACCATAAGAGGATGTGTGCAGCGCTTGGTTATGTGGAGCAGAACGTCATGTAGCCATTCCTAGAGGAGGAGAGAGTCCATGGCAGAACACACTCTCACACACGCACACACACACACCACTTTTCCTCATTGTGTAGTAGCAGTAATTGGTGTCCAAATTAGCGTTAGCCCAGTGTTCCCTCATCTAATTAATGCTTACATAGCTGTGGCTAATGTGACTGATGTTAGCCCTGGTGGCAGGAGGTCAAGCGGCTCGGGGAAGCCCCTCCTCAGCTCACCTGTGTGGGTGGTGGGGAGGAACGGCCCAGTGAGCTGGAGACAACAGGAGCAACACCACCACTAGTGTACCCTGCTTACTCTGAACCAGGAGCGATGTTGTGTTGCTCCCTCCAGAGCCGGGTACTTCCATCATGTGGATCCTAACAATAACCAAAAATGTCTTATGTTCCAACTCACTAACTAATGTATTTGCATTATTTAGGTCCCTTCAGATGCTCTAGATGATACAATATGCAATTATTAAGGTGAGGAAACTAATAAAACTGCACTTAATGACCAGACAATCGCAGTGGAAATCTGTTAGCGTAAATTAGAAATGCATTTGCGTTTCGCGGAGGTTTTTGAATGGAATGACATTGTCTTAATTGTGTTGGATTGTAAAAGCTCTTGCCAGGCTCACAGCATAACCAGCATCGTCTCTCCTTTGATGTAATGGTTGATTGTACATTGTGATTTTTAATCATGCTAAACATCAATTTTTTTTATCAATGTAAAAGTTGTTTTTTTTTGGAGTGACTTAATGAACTATGTCTGATTTGTGTTCATATTTAATATGTAATTAATGTGCTAAAAGGAACATCTTCCATTTGTATTTAATTGTTTGAGTTGTATCTAATTAATACCCTTTTGTCATTCATTTAATTGGTTTCTCTGTGCATCAGAACATGAGCATTATTGTGCACTATAAGGTTAATAGGTGAACTTGATTTATAATGTTCTTCTAATTCATAATATTCCAACACTGGTTGAAGTGAGTTCATAACTTGGTCTTGGTATGAAAAGTGCACCCCATTTTTTAAACGCCTTCCTGTACCGTAGTCCTTAAAATGGCCGAAGTCTGAAACAGCATCTCTGGACCCCCTGTCTGTGTAGTGGGGGGCCTACGGTATAAAGTGTATAAAGTGACAAAACTCAAACAAAAATCTGAAGAGCAAATTAAAGTTGTGTATGGTGGTACTTGTGCTTGGCAGCAAAAGTAACTGAACACGGTTGTCTCTGTTATGATGTCATCTTTATAATTACGCATAGGCCTCCATGGAGAACTCTTTTTATTCATTTTGTTTTATTTATTTAATTTTGTTGTAATATTTATATATATATATATATTTATTTATATATTTTTTATTTTATTGATTTAATGTGTGATGCCTCCCAGCTGAAAAGGTTCTGGGTTCGATCCCCAATGTCCGCAGCTGCCTACCTGCATACACAACCTTGAGCCCCACCTGCTCCCTAATGACATGGATCTATAAATAAAAACCACTGCAAGTTGCTTCAAATAAAAGCATCTGATGAATATATAGTAATAGGAAAAGACAGCATATATCCATCTTCTCTCTCTCTCTCTCTCTCTCTCTCTCTCTCTCTCTCTCTCTCTCTCTCTCTCTATATATATATATATATATGCGTGTGTGTGTGTGTGTGTGTTTATATAGCTATATCTGTCAAATAACAGTGTGTTGTGCTGTGCTCTGGATTGATGTGTGGCCACAGTGTGTGTGCTGCTGCCTGGCTGATTACATTACTTTTATACGGCTAGTTTCGCTGGATTTATCCCAAGGCTCCCGGAGTATTCATAAATCCTCACCATTCAGTTAAATTAAACATACAGCACACACACACACACACACACTGGGACACGCACCGGCACACGCACAGGCACAGGCACATGCGCGCACACACACACACACACACACACACAACACTCAATATGGCCTCACAAGATGTTTCAGAAGACACCATTTCTTCTGCCCTGCCAAAGGTATTGAAACAAGAAAGGTGTTATGTATGCTGTTTGAAAGCAGGATATATGCGATGCAGAATCGAAATATGTCCTACAAAGGAAGGTTTCTGTATAGCTGACTTTATTTGGCAATGTTTTCCAAGTCATTGTATTGGGTTAAAATCATCTAAATTACTTTACCTAATACTGTACTTGGCCTATTCTAACGTTTTTATGTAACTAATGATTTTATATCCTCTGAGAATCATATACAGAAGTAAGAATAATACTTTAAAAAAAAGTTATATGATAGTATCATATTATTATAAACAATAAATGGTCATATACAGTATATATCATATATATCCATACAGTTGTGCTGCTGTCCCTGTGGGGATAATGTATTCACGTCACTCATTAGACTGGCTGAGGCAGTCTAATATCATAACATCGTCTTTATTCCACACTAGATGAGAGAGCTGCAGCTTCACTGGGCCACATCCTGTGCAATGTGGCAGAGGAAATACTCTCCATTATATAAGCTATTATGGGATGGACACCCCCATCTCAAGGTTATGTGTATTATTGCACCAGAAGCCCATATCAGTGGAGCGTGACCTATGAGCTATGACCTATGAGACAAGAGATGCAAAATGGGCTCTTGAAGACAACTTGAAAGCGGTTTGCTTCGAGCATGTGACTAATATAATACAGGTAATTAGCCTGGGATGAACCACAGTAGGAAGGTAATTAGATCCTCAGGGATGGAGTAACGAGACTAGCTCTTTGTTAACATACATTTCATAAAAATATTAGCATACCGTTGAATACTGTGGAAATGACAAGTGAAATCCATACCGTTCAAACCACTTAAAAACATGTACCTGCTATGACCTTTAACCTTTGGAACAAGACAGCTGTGATTGTTTTTTGTATGTGATGGCCATGTTTGCATTTTCACAAGTGCGTGAAATAAAGTGATGGCCTGCTATGACACTATTTAAGGATGTACAAGCCTTCACTGAATTTTTTTCCGAGAGAGATTTGGTAGCAAAACAGCAAAACACAACTTTTTCCCACAAATCCAATCATATTCACCACAAACATGCAACACATGGCTGACTGGCTCAGAGCACAAGACCGCATTACTTCAGGATATAAAGACAGAACCTGGATCCGGGGCTGGACCACTTCCCTTAGCCCAGAGTGCGCCTAATATAAAAACACATCAACCTCTGCGATAGCTGTTACCGAACAGAAGTGCCAGACGGACAGAAATAGGAGCAAGGCCATCGAAGCGTAACATGTCGGGGTTTTTAACGCTTGTTATTTTTACCGTGGGCCGAACGAGATAGCCCCGTTGAAAAGGAGAAAAAAAAAAGGAGGAGCAAAGCGATGTCGAGATATGTCGCTCGTAACACCCGGAGACTTGTAGGCCGACTAAATGAAGTAAAGGGAATAAGATACGTCTTTGTGCTGTGCTCCTTGTTATCCGAATCATATGACGCGTGAACAAAGCACGGACACTTCTCGGCGCGTAAAACGGTTTTCCCCGTCGTTAAGTTGATGCATTTCATACCAACACAATTCGTTGGCCTAATTCACAACGTTCAGCTTAAAATAGTTTGGCGAAGTTAAATTTAAAAACATTGTTCTTGGATTGCCTTCTGACGAAACCGTCGCTCAAAGTGTTATCAAAATGTAGTGAAATTGGCTGACATTTGGGTGTAATGATTGTGGCCTAGATTTTTCCCAAGACTGCAATCTTTCCACCTTATGCTACCATCTGCAAAGTGAAAAGTGTAAAAGTGAAAAGCCCCAAGATGTCTGTGCTCCCACAGTCTTAACACACGTTATGGTGTGATAAAATATTCAGTGACACCTTCAAAAGAATGTCTTGAAATAAATACATAACTTAATACTTCAATTCTTGAAGAGTGACAGAGTGACATCATTTAATCAATGGGCCGCTTTTGTTAACACACTCATTTCATGTTTCAAAATTTCCGGGCTATGCTTTTAATTGCATCATATACATTAGATAGATATACATTACTTATCTATCTTCAAACAGTAACCTACAACGTATTGTAATACATTATAATTCTCAACTGAGTTTTGCTTCATTTGTGTTTTATCACTATCTTTCCTTAAAATGCTTTTTTCCTGTACAATCTTTATCAAGTTATGAGGGCGTTCCTGTGTTTAAATCAGTGTGTTCTTCCAGCTGTCAAACCCTCACAGACACACCAGTCCATATAGCGGTAACAATACATGAATAGAAACACATTTATAGATCCGCTCTACATGCATTCACAACATCTGGTTTCACTCAATTCTAATCAATTCTAATCAGATCCGGTGAGAAATCCCAGGGGAGGGGGGGGGGCTGGGGGGGAAGCAGGGTTTGATCCTGAATGTAAATGATTTGGTCTTTTTTTATACATATACTCACAGCTTCCCAAAGTAGATCTAACATCTTTTGTTCCCCGTAACAGTAAACAAACTGGTGGAGAAACGGGGCGTGTTTTTCAAGATAGAAGAAATAAGAAAAGCTGGGAATAAGCAATAGGGATGCTTATATAAAAACTTCAGACTTGTGCTGTGAATACTTTTTTTACGTCCGCGGCCACAGTGGAGAAACTAAAGCTTTCAGCTAAAAGGTCAGAACAAAGAGAAAAATGGTAATGTTCAAATGTTTCAAGTCCTTCGTGTGTACATTAAGACGGGCGGCAGAAAGGTACTTCAGGGTGTGAGATGAAGACGTCTCAGACATATGTACTCAACACACTCCCATACTGACTGAAACCGGTTTACATGCACCGCTGTAAGTGGGCTTTACAAGTGCTTATATAAATAATATGCAGATGAAGCGTTTCACAACAGACTGTCCGGCATGATGTTTGTAAAGATGGGCATCTGAGACTGAAGCGTGTGACGATTCATATGTTTAAACCATGAGGTATGCATATGAAACTCATATGATCAAATCATAGATTTATTCACTGCTAGTTATTCAGCCGACACTTATCCAAAGTCACTTTTGAATAACTACGGGTCATTAGGGGTAAGGCTTCTTGCTCAAGGATGCCATACAAGTGGGTTAGGCTGCAGGTTCGAGTCACACACCCTAGCCGCTCTCCAATCTGCCTAAGAACGGTTTGGTTAATGTTCACAAATAACAGGAACACCGTTTGACGTGCTCACTATGTACCGCCCTAAGAAGGGCTTTTTTCTTCCTCACCTGTCAGAAATGAAACCACATATCCAGGTGTGCTAGTCTGTCTTCATTTAAAGAACGGTTGTCGAGACACATTCATTCTACCTTTTTAAGTTACCCATGGCAATGGCTCTGAGGCTCAGGTACACAGATCTGTGTGTGTGTGTGTGTGTGTGGGGGGTTGTGTGCGTGTGTGTGTGCCTGTGTGTGTGTGGAGAGCAACCATCCCTTTGACCGGCATCAGAATACCTGTTAATCACACTTACTGGGGCCAGCACAGGCTGATCCTGCTAAACGCTGCGGAGTCAGAGTCCAGGGAGAGATAGCTGGCAGCAGCAGCAGCAGCAGCAGCGGCGGCGGCGGCGGCGGCGGCAGGAACGTAGGAAAACACACAGAGTGTCCACAGCCACAATACACCAGG
>JAOPHQ010000175.1:15000-22687 GCA_030340625.1 Merluccius polli
TATCACATTATTGACAAAATTAACATCACACTGACCCCCATAACCGCCACCGCTTATGAGTTTTGATTGGGTATCAATGGGGGAGTGAGGAGACCGATTAATTGAGGAGTGATCCGATTACCGTGTCGGTGTACCGACCGTGGCATATATACCAACCTTCATTCCCTTTTCAATGAAATGTTACTTGGTCAATATACCTACATATCGCATTTATTAATCCAATATTTAAAATGTGTTTGCTATTTAAGTTTGTAAATAAAGAAGACAAGCATCCAGTTGTTGTGCGAGACAGAAAGTCATATCTAGGCCTATTTTTTGTAATAAAATATGAAATGCAGCGTTTCCCTATCTCTGTGGATATCATTAAATACTTCGGTTCAACATTTTTTGGGGTATATTACAGTCCTACTTATTTTCTCCATCAATATGTCAAAATGTCAAAAACACATACAATGTGTATGTCCTATATTTTTCCCCACATAAGATCAGTCTATACAGTCTATTTTTACATGCGTATTGATGAAGAAATGTCAGTCCATCAAATTTGATGAATGGGGGGGGGGGGGGGGGGGGGGGGAAATACTTTATTCTTGAATCTACAAACCTTGCTAGGACACTGCTGGGTCACATGGCTTTATAAAACGTCTGACTCACCGTGTTATGGAGGTGAAATTAAACCAGCAATAGGCCCACCACCACCTGCTAAGAAGAGTGTAAAATGACGGCCACATGCGACCCAGCGATGGCCATTCAAATAGAACAACCTTTTTCTTAATCCCTTAATCTTAATCCCCAAAAGTCACCGGTCATATAATCTTATACCTGCACGACCACCGCAGAGAACCGAGGGCCGCGCTTGCACAGCTAGTAGACGCGCATGTTGGGATGACCTCTGACCTAGTGTCACCATGTACACACCAACAAGAACCAGCTGCAGCCGTGACTCACTCGTATTAACCATCTCCGCAAACCGTCCTCAAGATGAAGGGATTCGCGCCACCAAATTGCCGTGTAAAAAAAAGAAAGAAAAAAGATGAGCATGTCATCACAACAATAGGGAGGGGATCACAACAATAGGAGAGGCCATCGCCCGGGAGCCAAGATGCATGACTGACAGCATGAGGTAGGTCTACATTGAAGTCTTAACTGGTGTCTAGGCTATTTGGCGGAAAAGCTTTCATACATTATTAAAATTAAAAAGGCAAAAGGTTTTACAGGGGCGGTAAGAACAGAATACTGCTGCGGCCAGTGACCTTTCGTTGGGTTTACTTTGAGTAGAAAGGAGAGAGAGAGCAGAGAGAGGGGGGGGATAGAGAGAGAGGGGCGGGAGAGAGACCCACACACACACACACACACACACACACACACACACACACACACACATTTCATTAGTCATACACAGATTACACCTGAAGTGAATGGGCACACAGCAGGCAAACCTGCAAATAACAGAAATTACAGGAAACCCCAACCACTATAGTTGGAAACAAGGTTTATTCTTTTTGGTTTTAAGCGTAGTACCCAAGCAAATGACACTTAAAAGGGATTTATAACAGCCAGATGCACTTAGTTATCCATAGGGGAAAACATTCCCACATCATTACAATGTGGAAACTAAAGTTTTGCTAGCAGGCTTTCATATGGACGAAGAACTGAAATAAATGTCATCGTGGTGCCTATAGAAATTGGTACAATTAGGTTGCCATCTTGTGCTAAAGCTATAGGTTCCTATTGCTAAAAATAATATCAGTTCACGTATAAAAAAAAGTGAATAACAAGGGGTGCACCCTAAGAAAAGTTAGCACCGTCTTTGTAGAAGTTCAGCCAGAGGTGTAACATACAGATGTTGACATGACATTTTTCTTAAAAAAAACAAAAAAAACGTAACTAACTATCCACTCAGAAGACACTTTATATTACAAAGAACGTCAGCTGAGGGACCTAATCACAAAATTAGCATTTTTCTATTTCCTTTTCACACACACTGGATCACTATCATGAATGCGTACCGGGGAATACAGATGGGAATTGTCTCTCATCTTAGTCAGTCAAGTCAAAACCCTGGTAAAACATTATTCATAAAAACGACATCTCGCTCCCCCTGTCCTATCACATGACCTGATGTTAACACCGATCACCAGCATCGTCATCCTGTAGCCGCGGATACCGCCCGAGTAAAACGAGCGGACGGCTACGTTGAACTGGTACTCCTGGATGCGCTGGGAAGGGAGCTAATCTGTGCGGAGGGGGCCGGCTGGGACGGCGTATCCGTGGCAACCGCCTGGCTTCCAGCGGCGTCCGCGTTGGCCGGCTCGTCGTCATCCTCCTCGTCTTCTTCGTCGTCGTCGTCGTCTGTCGTGAAAGAAAGGTGAAAACGAGCGAAAAAAGGGGGTTTTCAAGGACTTGACTGTAGCTGTGGTTATAATAGCGTCGGTGAACCACCAGGGGGCGACGTGATCATTTTACCGTCGAGGAAGTCGATGGTGCGCAGGGCCTTGCATTCGCTGGTGAAGTTGACGCCAAAGTGGTCCATGTTTTCATAGCCGGGCTCGACCTTGTCCAGATGGGCTGTACTCGATGCCTCGGTTATCCTGACATTATGGCAAATACGAATCGAGGTCATGCGTCGGTAGCGGCGGTACTTTGTGTACCGCCGGTTTGTGCAATTACACACACGAGTTTTAAAAGGTTTGCATACTCACTTTTTGATCAGAGGTTTCGCTGCCTTTGGAGAGGACACAGAGACACAGGGTAAGAAAATATAATACATAATACAAACGCACGCAAAACTAAAAAGCCCCGGACGGAAGGCGCTGGGTTCGATCCACCCGCTACCGCAGCCATGCCTTTGATTCCTAAGCGCCTACCTGCAGTTGGATGACATGTATGAATCCACCGAATCCACCGTTGGCATCTTCCTCACCTGCAGGAACACGGCCATCTCCGGCTCCTCCACCGTCTGGATGCCCGTCTCCACCATCTTGCAGCTCTCCTCCAGGTGGTCTCCGTAGCGGCGGGTCAGGCCGCGGATGTAGTTGAGCTTCTCCTCCTGCTCGGTGGTCACCTTCTGACTCATGCTCCTCTTCTTCTCCTCCAGCAGGTTGTACAGCTCGTCGAACTTCTCGCACACCAGAGTCTTCTGTCTCCTGCCGTTCTCCTGCACGCGGTGGCGGACACGCGGAGACAAGGGGAAGAAGAAGAGCGGGTTGTGTAGGAGCATGTGTACTGTACACGCACGCAACGCACGCACGCACACGCCAAAAGACATATATACTCACACATTCACATGTTTTTTTTCCAGCCTAGCTATTGTTGTCTCGTAAAGGGACGTATTTAGAAAAGTATTTAGAGTATTTAGTAAAGTATTTCGTATTTAGAAAAGCGCTATATAAATGTCATGAATGTTCATTAAAAAAGCAAACATACTCTCACTCTTGCAGGCACACACACACACACACACACACAAACACACACACACACACACACACACAAACACAAACACACACACACACTTTATTCTGAAAGCCCATCCGCATTAATCATTCATGGCACACCATCGTCATTGCGAGTGACAAACGTACGTCAATGCATGTCTGGCCATCGAATGAGTCAGCCGAGTATTCACCGAAACAAGCTGGCATGCATTCATTCATGCATTCACTAATTCATTCATTGTTGTAAGTGTTTCAGGTGGCCTTGCTGACAGGGGACACCGAGGTATTTCAGCGCCCCTGTACTTACGTTCATCATCATCATCATCATCATCATCATCATTGCCTTCATCATCATCATCATCATCATCATCATCATCTTCGTTACCATCCACCTCCCTCATCCTCCTCTCCAATGCGGTGTGTGTGTGTGTGTGTGTGTCTGTGTGTGTGCGCGCTCCGTTCTCCGCCAAGCCTACATTGTTCCCACTTCCTGCGTGCTATTATGGCATGCTTAGGACGGCGCGTGGCGAGCAACATAACATACGTTATAACGGGGGGGGGGGGGGGGGGGGGGGGAATAAAGAGCCGGAAATAAGAGCCGACGGCAACACGTCCAGAACGAGAGGGACGGAGAAGGCGTCTTTCAACACCTCAGAGAAATGTTTAACTTCTATCTCACTTATCCGCTTTCACTTTCACTTTCACTTTCGGTGTCACAGGCGTGTAGAAAAGGCACACATAGCGTGACCGCCAAAGTAAAAGTGTCCGCCGGCGTTAGCGTCGGTTAGGTCGTGTGCATGTGTGTGTGTGTGTGTGTGTGTGTGTGTGTGGGAGAAAGGTGAACTGGGGTTTGTGTGTCTTTGAGGATAACCGGCGTCCCCTGCTGGGTCAGTGAATGGCCCGGCCCAGCGTGGCGCTCGCCGGCGCTAGGACACTGACCTCTATGGTCAGACAGGCTTGTTCCAGCTGACTGATGATGCCCTGGATTCTGTCGTTGTTGCCCACCATCATGGCTATGCCGTCATTCAGCTCCGTCTGGGAGGACGAAACACACACGTACATAAAATATAGTCATACGCAAAGTCATAGCACATAGCACAACGTCCTCATTCAGCCATATGGGCCTCATATAGACCAGGAAATGGTCGATTTAGTGCGAGCAGCAGAATTGCACGCTGTGAAATGGTGAATTCATCGGAAATGTTGTTGTTATGCGAGTCCGACGTTGCAGTCAGCTCTGTCTGGAGGTAGAAAACGCACAACGACCAAAGTCACAGCGAAGCAGTGCCGTTTCTAGGCATATGCGGACTATGCGGCTGCATAGGGCCCCGCCGCCACCAGGGGGCCCCCCAATCCCGCAGTCGCCCCCCCCATGACATGATAACATAGGGGCCCCAAAAATGTATCTTGCATAGGGCCCCCAAACAGCTAGAAACGGCCCTGCAGCGAAGGGAAAGGTTTTGCCACATGGGCCATGAATACAATTCAGTGTGAACAGAAACTTGCGTGTTGTGAAATGGTGAATCGAGACGCTTGTGTATGTTGTTTGTATAGAGCCCATTTGTCCTTCGTCCGACGGTCGAAGGTTTTCATTTGTCGTCCGTCGGCGCTCGGCGCTCACCTTCTGCGTCTGGTAGACGCTGGCGAGGGGCGCCACCTGGCAGTCTTTGTGGGCGCCGAACACCTTGCACATGGAGCAGGTGGGGACGCAGTGCGTCACGCAGTAGATGTTGATCCGCTCCTCGGCGTGCACCTCGCACATCGGCGTTTCCTCTTTTTTCTCGGGCTCCGGCTTGCTACTGCTGAACAAACGAACCAGAAAAAAAAAAAAACACGTCAGCATCGCACAGAATATCGACTTTTATCTTATTTTGATGACCGCCGAACATGATCGTCGCACATGGAAAGCAGATCATTTGTTAACTTGCTTATTTGCTGTCGCTTGTTAACACATGTTTACACTCGTGTGCCAGTAGCTGAGCTGTCGAGGCAAAGCAGATCCAATGTCCCCCCGGCGGCCAGTGATACCTAGTCGACCGCCGCCATTCATGAGACATCTGTACCGCAGATCAGAGAACCAGAGGGCTGCGTGTCTCCCTCCCCCCCGGCTCTCTGAGCCACCGGGCAGAGGGGCCGCCATGGGGGGCCCCCGCTGGTAGGGAAAGGCTGCATGCTAAAAACAAGGCTGGGAAAGGGGAGCGAGCAAAGACCTATACTCGACGCGACGCCGTCCACTTTAACCCGTTGCCCTTTAGAGAGGAAGGAGCGGGAGGGGCGGCGATGTTGACACACCCGTCGACAAACACTCAGAATAACTTCCCTGATGGCTGCGTATTATCGCTAAACCCAGAAACATAACTGACATTTAAAACTGTAAAAGATGAGAATTCAAATAATAAATACAAGCGTTGAATGAATGAATGTGACCTGTGATATAACTACAACATTATTGAGATAATAGAGAAGATTATCTTAATGATAACACACACACACACAAACACACACACACACACACACACAAGTGATATAATTACAACATTATTGAGATAATAGAGAAGATTATCTTAATGATAACACACACACACACACACACACACCTGTGATATAATTACAACATTATTGAGATAATAGAGAAGATTATCTTAATGATAACACACACACACACACACACACACACTACGTAAAGCCCGTCCGGTGTGTTGAAAAGCCCTTACTGTATATAAACGCAATTAACCATAATTAACATTCTTGTGTTTCCCAAGTGTCCCGTGAGACCGTCCTCACCTGGTGGAGCCCTGCTTGAACATGTCGATGATGTTCTCCACCAGCAGGTTCCTCTGCAGGCCGTAGACCCCGTGGCGGTCCAGGACCACCTCATGTCTGCAGGACGGGCACCTGAAGCGGCCGCCGGACGACAGCGACCCTCCCCGGGTCGGCAGGTAGGGGTTTGAAGCCTGTGTGTGTGTTTGTGTGTGTGTTGTGTTTGTGTGTGTGTTGTGTTTGTGAGTGTTTGTGTGTGAGTGTGTGTGTGAGAGTGCGTGAGTGTGTGTTTGTGTGTGTGTTTGTTTGTTTGTGTGTGTGATTGTTTGTTTGTGTGATTGTTTGTGTGAGTATGTGTGTGTGTGTGTGTGTGTGAGAGAGAGTGTGTGCGCGTGCGCGTATGCGTGAGAGAGAGAGGCAAAAAAATCACGAGCGTCAACAGAGAGCGTTGACGGAATCCACTTATAAATGAACCAATTAATCCCCCCACGACGCGGGGCTCAATACTCGCGTGTATCTACGGAGGAAACAACATGGGGCTGTTGACTTAACGTGTGTGGACAAAGTCAAACAGGCAATCAGAGGAGGTAAACACAAGTAGGCCCCGCTGGAAATGGCTGGCCGGCCGGACGGCTGAAATTGAGGTCTGAAATAGCCGCCGCGTGTCGCCATGATGGCGGCAGGTCCGCGTCTCACCTGGAAGACGTCGTTCGCACACTTTCTGCACAGGTTGTGCTGGCAGGGCAGGATGACCACCGGCTTGGTGAACATCTCCAAGCAGATCGGACAGATCAGCTGCTTCTCCAGGTTATCCATGGTATCCATTGTTATAATTAAAATAAAAAAAACACACACACGCGCGCGCGCGCCCTTATAATAACCCTTATAATAAGATTAATATGAATAAGACCGCAGAAACAAGTCAATGAATCCCCGTTCCGGGTGATTGAGACGGGACCGCTGAGCTGGGCTGGGCCTTGTGTCGTCCCAAACTGGCCATAGGGGGGGGGGGGGGGGTCTGGCTGGTGAGTCAGGGCTGTTTTTAGATGCGGGCCGTCACGCCGAGGGCGGCCATAGTCACTTGACCATATTTGAAAACCTGAAACCCAGGCTGAGTTGAACGGGGTCGTAACAGCTGGCCTGGACCCCCCCTTAAACCACGGGGCTGGGTGTGTGTGTGTGTGTGTGTGTGTGGGGGGGGGGGGGGGGGTAGTGTATGTGTGTGTGTGGGGTGTGTGTGTGTGTAGTGTGTGTGTCCTTCCACTGTTATAAGTGGTGGCTTCTCCATATAATATTTATTGGGTTGTGTTGTTGACACGACTCCTTATCCACACGGCCTAGGGTGTGTGTGTGAGTGTTTCACAAGTGTGCTATAATAATAATCCTATATTTATAGGACACGTGTGTCATGTGACCCTATTTAGCCCCGTATTGTGTAACACACGTTATTGTACGTGGTAACGTCAACACGCAGACTGTGAGCATGCCGTCGA
>JAOPHQ010000176.1:5000-12500 GCA_030340625.1 Merluccius polli
GGAGATTAATAATTAGATTATATAGTGTGAACTATACTGTCATATACTCGCACATCAGCTTGCACTACAGCGCCTTTGTTTTTTAGAAGATACTGTATATATATATATTTATATTGTTTATATTTTAATACTTGGTTTCCTATCTTCCTATATTTTTTAAAATGTATATTTTTCTTTTTACTTAATGTTAATTCTGCACCAATTACACCAAGTCGAATTCCTTGTAAGTACAAACCTACTTGGCAATAAACTTGATTCTGATTAATTTATATATATATGTTACGTCCCCCGCTAGGGTCAGGGAAACACAACAAAACCAAAATAATGGAGGCAAGAATTGGCAGACAAAGTCGGATATAACGTTGATATATTGAATAATTTATTATAATTAAACTAGGAATATTTTAGAAACAAAACAAAACAAAAGGCCTCAAGAACAAGGCCTCAATTTTAGAAACAAAACAAAACAAAAGGCCTCAAGAACAAGGCCTCAATTTTAGTTACAAAACAAAACAAAAGGAAAGGCCGCAAGAACAAGGCCTCAAAACGGCCAGGCCTCACTCCCGAACTCTCACTCCCGGAGAGAGAGAGTACGACAGGCCGGAGGCGGCCCAAACGAGAGCCAGAGGCTCACAACGAAGTAGCAGTAGTGGTTTAGCGGCGGCGGCTGCAAATCCCCCAAAATCGAACGAGCAGTCCTCGAGCGAGCCAGCGAGCCAGCCAGCCAGCCAGGCAGCCAGGGGCCGTGGTGACATCAGCCCGACCCTTTTAAAGGGGCCGCTGTGGTTCCCGCCCAATAAGGGTGGTGCATCAATTAAGACGCCTGCTCGTATCTGAAAAACACAAGGTGTAGAGACAGCAACAGACAGCAAGACAAAGTGAGACGTAACACCCCAACCACTAAAAATCAACATCTAATGTTGATACAAAACACCAAAACAAAGTAAACAATAACATGTCTTATTGATAAGACCGGGACAATGTGTCCGCCAGAATGTTAGTACAGCCCTTCTTGTACCGAATCTCTAGGTTGAATCCTTGCAGATATAAAGACCAGCGCATGATGCGCTGATTGGCGTTCTTCATTCTAGAGAAAAAAACAAGAGGGTTATGGTCGGTAAAAACATTAACCGGTACTGCGGTCGAGCCAATATAAACCTCAAAATGTTGCAACGCTAACAACAGGGCTAGTGCTTCCTTCTCGATGGTACTGTAATTCATTTGATGTTTTATGAACTTCTTGGAAAAGTAACAGACGGGGTGATCAAGTCCATCTGGACTCTCCTGAATCAGGACAGCACCAGCGCCCGTTGCGCTAGCATCAACCTCGAGTTTGAAAGGCGAGTCGAAATTTGGCGCCGCAAGCACCGGAGAACTGCAGAGCAACGCCTTGGCGTTTCGAAACGCAGCCTCACAATCACCAGACCATACAAAATCAGAACTATTACGAAGTAAATTCGTAAGGGGCAAAACCACATCAGAAAAATTGCGACAAAAGCTACGATAGTAACCGGCCATCCCCAAAAACCGGCGCAACTCACGCTTGGTCTTGGGAGTCGGAAACTCAACAATGGCCAGGACCTTGGCCTCAACAGGACGGACCTCCCCTTGGCCAACCTGTTTACCCAGATAAATAACAGTAGCTTTACCAAATTCACATTTGACCAAATTCAAAGTCAAAGAAGCATCGAGGAGTCGATGGAACACAGTATGCAGTAACTCAAGGTGACTGGGCCAAGATGACGAGTGGAGAACAATGTCATCCAAATACACTTCGCAATCTTGTACACCAGCTAAAACCTTAGACATCAGGCGTTGGAAACTGGCAGGAGCATTGCGGAGCCCAAATGCCATTACCGAGTACTGCATAAAGCAGTCAGGGGTGACAAAGGCTGAGATCTCAGCCGCACGAGGTGTTAGGGGAACCTGCCAATAACCTTTAAGTAGGTCAAGCTTCGTTACAAAGCGTGCTGACCCAACTCGGTCCACACAATCCTCCATCCGTGGGAGTGGGTATGAGTCAGACTTAGTAACTGCATTAACTTTTCTATAGTCTGTGCAGAACCGGAATGTTCCATCCGGCTTTGGCACAAGAATACAGGGCGAACTCCAAGGACTTGAGCTAGCCTGCGCTAACCCATGATCAAAAAGGTACTTCACTTCAGACTTCATGATCTCTCTCTTGGTCGGGTTCACCCGATATGCATGCTGTTTGATGGGGAGGTGGTCACCCACATCGATGTCATGGGCAGTGACATGAGTCTGCGAGGGAATATCTGCAAATAGACCTGGAACAGACTCGATCAACTGCTTAACATCATTGGCACATACACAGGACAAATGAGAGAGAAAATGATCCAAATCATTCAAGATTTGTGTGTTCTGCAGACGAGGAGAAGACACAGGTACGTCACGAAAAGTTAGGCCATCCTCCTCTGGGGAGTAGGAGGAGACCACAGGAGCTACAGAAGCCACAGACACTGGACACTCACTCACGTTTGTCTCATCCGGGGGGGATTCTCTTGAGACATAACGCTTTAGCATGTTTATGTGGCACACACGAGTTTTACGCCGTCTCTCAGGCGTGCAAATTACGTAGTTGGTCTCACTTAGTTTGGACTCTACTTTGTAAGGCCCCGAAAACTTAGCCTGCAGAGCAGAACCAACTACTGGCAGCAGCACTAAAACTTTGTCGCCAGCCTGGAAGGACCGGTTCACAGACTTGCGATCAAAACGAGTCTTCATCTTCGACTGGGCCGAAGATAAAGCTTTCTGAGCACATGCACAAGCACGGTGCAGGCGTGCACGAAACGAGCTAACATATTCAAGAACGTTCTTTTGCTGGGAAGTGGTCTCACACCCCAGCTTCTCACGCAACAGCTTCAACGGACCTCGAACAGTGTGCCCAAATATCAGGTCAGCGGGGCTGAAACCCAGGGACTCCTGAATGGTTTCCCGCACAGCAAACAACAACAGTGGCAGACCATCATCCCACTGTTTTGCAGAATCGTGACAGTATGTTCGAAACATAGACTTCAGAGTCTGGTGGAACCGTTCCAGAGCACCTTGAGACTCTGGATGGTAAGCACTGGAGATCACATGATTGATGGACAACTCCTGCAACACTTGTTTAAACAAACGAGACAGAAAGTTTGATCCTTGGTCTGTTTGGACCACTTTTGGCAGCCCAAAAGTCGAGAAAAACCGAATAAGTGCTTTCAAAACAGGTTTTGCCTTCTGCGAGCGCAGCGGAATAGCCTCAGGGTAACGAGTAGCAGCACACATTATGGTCAACAGGAACCGATGACCAGACTTAGACTTAGGCAAAGGCCCCACACAATCTAAGATGATGCGCTCAAATGGTTCACCAATGACTGGAATCGGGCGAAGTGGAGCGGGTGGGACAACCTGGTTTGGTTTCCCGGTTATCTGACAGCGGTGGCATGATCGGCAGTGTTTGACAACGTCAGACTTCAGGCCAGGCCAAAAGAAGTAACGCATAATGCGATGGTAGCTTTTCTTAACGCCTAGATGACCTGAAAAGTCATGATCATGCCCCAGTGTCAACACGTGAAGCCTAAATTTAGCAGGAACAACAACCTGGTAAGCTGTGTTCCAGTCCAAATCTTCACCATGAGATTGAATCCACTTTCTCATTAATAAGCCATCTTCCCAAAAATATGTCACTGATTTATTCCCTACTTCTCCCTTTCCTGTAGCATAAGCACGACACTTAGCCAAAGATGGATCTTTCCCCTGTTCACGCCGAAGCAGCTCTCTGTCAACAGGCAGAGAGAGCAAAGATTTAAACATTTCAGTACCACCGAAAGTGGACGGCGAACGAGGTGACTTTCGAGTTTCAGCACCATCGGCCGTGGACAGCGACCGACGCGCTGAATCGGGAGAAGACACAATAGGATTCTCAAGTGACATAAATGAATCACACAAGTCAGTAGAACGTGACTTGCGTGCTTGACCTCGAGTAACTACACACACAGGAAAGACTTCAGCTAAACTGGAGTCTACATCTGTGTGTTCAGAAGGTTTCGAAATTACCTCCGGAAGAGGAACGACTTTCTCATGTGCGAGTTCATTTCCAACAAGAAAATGAATACTGTTCATTGGCAGCTGAGAACAAACAGCTACTTTTACAAATCCAGAAATTAAGTCACTCTTAACATGAACAGTGTGCAAGGGAACTTTTAAAAATCCCATCTCAATGCCTTGAACTAAAACGTCAGAACCACAGTAACTTTCCTCAGAGAAAGGCAAAGTAGATGCAAGAAGAAAACTCTGCGCTGAACCTGTATCTCTTAAAATTTTAACAGGGACGCTATCTTGCTCACGCCCTGTTAACGAAACAATTCCTGAAGACACGAAGGGTTTATATACAGGATCAATTTTCGAGTGTGGCTGACATAGGGGACGGACAAAGCCAGAACCCTTCGAAAGCTTTTGCTTCTGAGTTTCTTTGGCATTTTTCTTCTTCAAAGATTGACAATCTGAAATGCGATGACCAACTTCATGGCAATAAAAACACCCACCAGTTTCAAAGTCAGATTGTCGAGTTGTCGGAGGCGGAGATTTACCGGGCTTGTCATTACGATAACTCTGCCGTGATCGAGAAGGATATGTGGATTCGGAACGATAATAAGAAGAGGGAAAAAATGTGTTTTTGTGCGTGAGCACAAACTCATCAGAACAAACAGCAGCATGCTCCAGTGTGGTGACTTTTTGGTCATTTAAATACATCGCTACTGTGTCTGGAATACAATTCTTAAATTCCTCTAATAAAATCATTTCTCGAAGACTGTCTTTCGTTTGCGCATTGACAGCATTACACCACCGATCAAATATCTTCTCCTTCTCTCTAGCAAACTCTACAAACGTAAGTTTATCAGTTTTTTTAAGACTCCTAAACTTTTGTCTGTAGGCTTCGGGAACCAACTCATATGCATGTAAAATCGCTGTTTTTACTGCATTGTAGTCAGAGCTTTGTTGGATACTAAGGGCCGAATATACAGCTTGTGCTTTGCCACTGAGCACAGTCTGCAAAAGCAAAGTCCAGACTTCAACTGGCCATTGCAAGGTTACAGCCACTCTTTCAAAATGCGTAAAATATACTTCAATTTCACGCTCATTAAATGGTGGAACCATGCGAATGTTCCGACTCACATCAAAAGGTTGACCGGGTGGTCGAAAAGAAAGACGATCGCCGGTATCGGGCGATGGCACGAACGGAGCATTTGTAACCGAATCTCCAATTACAACAAGCGGAGGCGCGTTAAACTCGCCACCCGAAGCAGCAGCAGCAGCTGAATAAGAAACACCAGCATTCCAAGGTGCCGAGGAGACACGATCAGGAGAGGTAGAAGGCCGCAAAGTATGCGATGGATACGCTGAAGGCACAGGTGGAGTGACGGTGAGTCTTTTCTCCGCCAACTCTAGCTCCAGCTTACGTAACGCAAAATTGCGCTCTTCGCACTGGTGTTGATATTCGCGTTGTGCCTGTTTTTCCTGCGCCTCGAATTCTAGTTTCTTCAAGTCAAGTTCAACTTTTAATTTCATAAGTTGGATTTCTTTGTCTATTTCTTTCTCCTGAATAACTCGACTTTCACTCTCTGCGCGTAACTTTGCTGCTTCAAACTGCAACTGACGTTCTTGCAATGAATATTGCCGAAGCTTGAGCTCATGCTCGGAAATCTCTGATGCATTGGCAGAGAGTGGCGAACCAGGAGGTTCCTCTTGAACAGAAAGAATATCTTTAGCTATTAGGCCATCGACTACTGCCTTCAAAAGTGTTTCTTTAAGTCTTTTATCTTCCGAAGTAAGGCTAACAGAATAATGATCTGCAACTTGAACTAATTGTTCTTTCGTACACATGTCCAACAAGACGTCCGAAGGACTCTGAATGAACTGCTCTACCACAGACATGTTTAATAGACTACTGTGTAAGCAAAACCAAAAAAAAATTCAACGAATATAGCCTATTATTTTAACAAATCAAAACAAACGAACTTTATCTGTGGTATCCAGATTGAGACTAATGACCATACGGCACGAACTCACATGCGGTCATCAAAACAAGTCAAAGCCACCAAGTAGGCTACCTCTAAACACACATAGGCTTACGTATCAAAATGCAACCAGAAAAGTCGACAAATCTGCCGTTGCTCAGTCAAAACAAAAATTGGCAAAATCGTATAGTCACAAGAAAAACAGTGCAATCCTCCACAAATACGAAAAAAAAAAAAAAAAAATGTTCAGCGCAGTGACTTTTAACCCAGACTGGGCGAAACCCTGGACCCTAACTATTCCTACCCCAAACGTAATCTAACTAAGCCTCAAATGTCTTCAAAAGCTTACCAATTGGAGACCCACAAGGAATCTCCCCCCGGATTTGCTTTCAGAAAACCCACTACCAAATCATAAAATAATCAAACAGCTACCTTACCAGCGTTTCTTAAGTCACAGCGCGCTCCTTCGAAAAAACCGTTTCAGAGTGTGGACAAACGAGGAAAGCGGACGGATTTAGCACTACAAAAAATACTATTCAAAAAACTGGACGAAGCCCCCCAAAAGACAAACAAAAAAATGGGTTCAAAACCGGACGAGCCATCCAAATTTTGTTACGTCCCCCGCTAGGGTCAGGGAAACACAACAAAACCAAAATAATGGAGGCAAGAATTGGCAGACAAAGTCGGATATAACGTTGATATATTGAATAATTTATTATAATTAAACTAGGAATATTTTAGAAACAAAACAAAACAAAAAGCCTCAAGAACAAGGCCTCAATTTTAGAAACAAAACAAAACAAAAGGAAAGGCCTCAAGAACAAGGCCTCAAAACGGCCAGGCCTCACTCCCGAACTCTCACTCCCGGAGAGAGAGAGTACGACAGGCCGGAGGCGGCCCAAACGAGAGCCAGAGGCTCACAACGAAGTAGCAGTAGTGGTTTAGCGGCGGCGGCTGCAAATCCCCCAAAATCGAACGAGCAGTCCGCGAGCGAGCCAGCGAGCCAGCCAGCCAGCCAGGCAGCCAGGGGCCGTGGTGACATCAGCCCGACCCTTTTAAAGGGGCCGCTGTGGTTCCCGCCCAATAAGGGTGGTGCATCAATTAAGACGCCTGCTCGTATCTGAAAAACACAGACAAGGTGTAGAGACAGCAACAGACAGCAAGACAAAGTGAGACGTAACACACTAATGTTACTTAGTAAACTATAGATATATAACTCATATTATCACTAATGTTACTTAGTAAACTATAGATATATAACTCATATTATCACTAATGTTACTTAGTAAACTATAGATATATAACTCATATTATCACTAATGTTACTTAGTAAACTATAGATATATAACTCATATTATCACTAATGTTACTTAGTAAACTATAGATATATAACTCATATTATCACTAATGTTACTTAGCAAACTATAGATATATAACTCATATTATCACTAATGTTACTTAGTCAACTATAGATATATAACTC
>JAOPHQ010000176.1:20000-28402 GCA_030340625.1 Merluccius polli
CAGAGCCAGATATCCTGCAGTAACCTGCTGAGCGTCTCCAGAACCGGCGGCGTTCGGGCTCCTCTGGACGCGTCGTCACGGAAACGCTCGTTAGCGATGCGCGAGCCGCATCAAACCCCCGGTGCACACCTGAGGACGGCGCGCAGCTGAAGGACGCTTTCCTGCGTCCTCGTGTCCTTTCCTGCGCACCCCGAGGCGCAACTCAGTCCCACGCGGCCTCGCTCAGCCCGGCACATTTAGAGGGATCAGCCCAGGAAGAAAATAAACGGCAAAAAAAAAAAAAAAAACGGAGGATAAATCGACCGCAGGCGCCGCGCCGCGCCTGCGGCCCGGAAGCGGCCCGTGATGAACACCTGAGTCCAGGTGCCGAACGGTCCTCAGCGCGGAGACCCGTTTGTTTGTCTCTGAAACCGAGAGGAAGGCGTCTCCTCGTTACGCCGCCGTGCGCTCCTCGGCGCCGCCGTGCGCTCCCTCTGGATGTGTGTGTGAGTAATGGGAACACTCTGCGTTTAGAGAGAGAGAGATGGCAGCCAAGCAGCCTCACCTCATTAAGCTGCCGGGGGGAGGAAGCACCAGGACCCGACCCGGACCCGGACCCGGAGACCGGCCCCCAGGGTACTGACCCCGGTCCCGCCGTCTCCCTCCATCTTACTCAGTAAGTAGCAGTAATCGGAGTAATACCACACTGGAGAAACACGAGTCTCACACTGAACATGTTACTTAAGTTCAAGTACAAAACATCAAAAGCTTTCAGAATAATATATGATTACATACTATTATATTACATTATATTATTATATATATATATATATATATTCTATTATATTATATATATTATATTAAATGGATGCATTAATGTGTTCATCGTTTTAATGTCGCCGCTGGTAAAGGGGGAGCACTTTGGAATGTATTTATATATATGTTATATATTACTTTATATCCCGCTGGGGTAGCTTGTGACTGAAGACAGAGAATCAACCTCACAACCTTCTGCTCCACAGCCTCACAACCTTCTGCTCCTCAACCTCACAACCTTCTGCTCCACAGCCTCACAACCTTCTGCTCCACAGCCTCACAACCTTCTGCTCCTCAACCTCACAACCTTCTGCTCCTCAACCTCACAACCTTCTGCTCCACAGCCTCACAACCTTCTGCTCCTCAACCTCACAACCTTCTGCTCCACAGCCTCACAACCTTCTGCTCCTCAACCTCACAACCTTCTGCTCCACAGCCTCACAACCTTCTGCTCCTCAACCTCACAACCTTCTGCTCCACAGCCTCACAACCTTCTGCTCCTCAACCTCACAACCTTCTGCTCCTCAACCTCACAACCTTCTGCTCCACAGCCTCACAACCTTCTGCTCCTCAACCTCACAACCTTCTGCTCCACAGCCTCACAACCTTCTGCTCCTCAACCTCACAACCTTCTGCTCCACAGCCTCTGAGCAGCGGTGGAACTGAGGCTGTGACCACATGAGTGTCGGTCCAGCAGAAACACAGATTTACATTCACAGAGTCCAGCCGGTGGGAGACGCATGGAAACGGAGGGAGTGTCATGTGATTGGGATGTGATCCGCCCATCGCAGAGTGTTGTCATGTGATTGGGATGTGATTGGATGTGATTGGGATGTGATCCGCCCATTCGGCAGGGAAAATGATGTGGTGATGGACATGAAAACAGCACTCAGAAAGTCACACTAAATTCTTGTGTACGGCTGAATATATTATATATAGTATATATATTATATTATTCTATATACTATAAAAGTATACTATATTATACTATATATACTATATTATACTATATATACTATATTATACAATATATATACTATAAAAGTATACTATATTATTCTATATACTATAAAGTATACTATATTATACTATATACTATAAAAGTATACTATATTATACTATATATACTATAAAAGTATACTATATTATTCTATATACTATAAAAGTATACTATATTATTCTATATACTATAAAAGTATACTATATTATACTATATACTATAAAAGTATACTATATTATACTATAAAAGTATACTATATTATACTATATATACTATAAAAGTATACTATATTATTCTATATACTATAAAAGTATACTAATATTATACTATATACTATAAAAGTATACTATATTATACTATATATACTATAAAAGTATACTATATTATACTATATTACACTATAAAAAGTATACTATATTATACTATATATACTATATTATAGCTATATATAGTATAAATAGTACACTATATTATACTGCTATACTATATAAGTATATATGTGTGTTGGTACAGACGAGCTGGCCTGCAGGGGTGAGTACATTATTAAATGATTGGTGAATGAATGATTAAAATGCTGAAGTTATCGAGCGCAGCGCGCCGGGGCGTCTCGAGGTGCGTTGGGTTTAATATTCCATGAGACAGCGCCGCGCCCGCGGGGGGACAGCGGGGGACGTTGTTACGCCCGCCGCAGCCCACAGTGATTTATGACCGCAGCGGACATATGAGTTTGTCTGAGACTTGCGTGTCAATAATGTTTAATTCATGTTGTTGGGATGTGGAGGCGATCGATCGAAGTAATGAGGAGACAGTAAAACCTTTTAAAACCGCCGCATCTGTCTCTATTGTTCCTCTGGCGCACACATGCATCATCTTATTACACTTTTAATAGTGGAGATAAACTGTTACGGTCCACCCCAACCGCCTGGACACCGTTTCATTTATAATATATATATATATATATATATATATATATATATATATATATATATATAGTCATATTGTGTAGATATATATCCTCTTTATTCATTTTTAGTGTTTTACTCTTATTTTAATGTTTTTCTCTCTCTTTTCTCATTTCTACTACTGTACACACAAACACACACACACACGACCACACACCTCGGTTCTCTGTATCAAAAGGACAACGGTGATTACAGCTATGGTTGAGTCCATATGGCATGCTCTGTTCTTTCGTAACGGTACACACAGAACCAGGACCAGGACTGTTTGAAGTGCGGGGAGCGTGTCCCAGTGTGGGACGCGACCCCCCTAACCGGCGCTGTCCTGAACACGGAGAGAGGACACGCGTCCTCACAGACCCTCGCTTTTCCTGTCTGATAACCGCTGGACTGGTTTTCATGCGGAGCGGCAGATGTGTGATTTGGGATCTCGAAAAATTAATTTGTAAGGGAAATTGCGAGACGACGCGCAGCGGAGACGGCGGCGGACATCAGCAGCGACAGAACATCACGGCTAATGAGCAGAGAGGCAGGAAACACGCGTGCAACACGCGTGCAACACCGCGTGCAACACGCGTGCAACGGTGGGCGTCATTCTAACATGTGAAGACTTTTTTATAGACACGCAGGACACCCTCACACACGCAAGTGTTTCTTATTCGCGTGCTACACAGACGAATCCTTCCTCCACAGGAAGCACCTGCTGGCGGCAGGAGTAGAGGAGGTGGAGGAGGAGGAGTAGGGAGGAGTAGAGGAGGTGCAGGAGTAGAGGAGGTGCAGAGTAGAGGAGGTGGAGGAGGAGTAGAGGAGGTGGAGGAGTAGAGGAGGTGCAGGAGTAGAGGAGGTAGAGGAGGTGGGAGGAGGAGTAGAGGGAGGTGGAGGAGTAGAGGAGGTGCAGGAGTAGAGGAGGTGCAGGAGTTGAGGAGGTAGAGGAGGAGTAGAGGAGGGTGGAGGAGTAGAGGAGGTGCAGGAGTAGAGGAGGTGGAGGAGGAGGTCCTCTGGCAACCGGAAGGTCGTTGGTTGGGATCCCCGGCTCCTCCTGTCCCTGAGCAAGACGCCTCACCCTCACCGCTGGCTGACCAGCTGGCTGCTCGCCCTGCATGGCTGACACCGCCGTCGGTGGATGAATGGGTGAATGTATGAATGTGTGTGTGAGTGTGTGTGTGTGTGTGTGTGTGTGTGAATGTGAGGCAATAATTGTAAAGTGCTTTGAGTGGCCGCAGGTCTGAAGTGCTCTCTATATAAATGCGGTCCATTTCCACTTGGCTCTCATCTCAGTAATACCTGCCCTTAAATTTGAGTCAATTCCCCGTCTGTTGGATGACAGCTGGTCTGACTCCCTAAACCAAGACCTCCCTAAACCGAGTCCTCCCTAAACCAAGTCCTCCCTCAACCAAGTCCTCCCTAAACCGAGTCCTCCCTAAACCAAGTCCTCCCTAAACGATGTCCTCCCTAAACCAAGTCCTCCCTAAACGATGTCCCGCCCTAAACCAAGTCCTCCCTAAACCAAGTCCTCCCTAAACCAAGCCCTCCCTAAACAAGTCCTCCCTCAACCAAGTCCTCCCTCAACCAAGTCCTCCCTAAACCGAGTCCTCCTTAAACCGAGTCCGTCCCTCAACCGAGTCCTCCCTAAACCGAGTCCGTCCTCAACCGAGTCCTCCCTAAACCGAGTCCTCCCTCAACCGAGTCCTCCCTAAACGATGTCCTCCTAAACCAAGTCCTCCCTAAACGAGGTCCTCCCTAAACCAAGTCCGCCCTAAAACCGAAGCCTCCCTAAACCAAGCCCTCCCTAAACCAAGTCCTCCCTCAACCAAGTCCGCCCTCATCCAAGTCCTCCCTCAACCGAGTCCTCCCTAAACCGAGTCCTCCCTAAACGATGTCCTCCCTAAAACAAGTCCTCCTTAAACCAAGTCCTCCCTCAACCGAGTCCCTCCCTCAACCGAGTCCTCCCTAAACCGAGTCCTCCCTCATACCGAGTCCTCCTAAACCGAGTCCTCCCTCAACCGAGTCCTCCCTAAACCGAGGTCCTCCCTCAGACCGAGTCCTCCCTAAACCGGAGTCCTGCCTAAACCGAGTCCTCCCTCAAGCCGAGTCCTCCCTCACCGAGTCCTCCCTCAACCGAGTCCTCCCTAAAGCCGAGTCCTCCTAAACCGAGTCCTCCCTAAACCGAGTCCTCCCTCAACCAACCACGTCCTCCCTAAACCAAGTCCTCCCTCTACCAAGTCCGCCCTAAACCAAGTCCTCCCTCAACCAAGTCCTCCCTCCATGATGTCCTCCCTCAAGCCAAGGTCCTCCCTCAACCAGAGTCCTCCCTAAGACCAAGGTCCTCTCCCTCAAACCAAGTCCTCCCTCAAACCAAAGTCTCCCTAAACCAAGTCCTCCCTAAACCATGTCCTCGCCTAAACCAAGTCCTCCCTAAACCGAGTGCCTCCCTCAACCAAGTCCTCCCTCAACCAAGGTCCGTTCCCTAAAACCAAGTCCTCCCAAAACGATGGTCCTCCCTCAACCAAGGTCCTCCCTAAACCAAGTCCTCCCTCAACCAATCCTCCCTCAACCAAGTCCTCCCTAAACCAAGTCCTCCCTAAATCCATGTCCTCCCTAAACAAGTCCTCCCTAAACCGAGTCCTCTCCTCAACCAGAGTCCTCCCTCAACCAAGTCCCTCCCTCAACCAGAGTCCTCCCTAAACCAAGTCCCTCCAAGAACGATGTCCTTCCTAAACCAAGTCCTCCTTCCACAGAGAGGACCTCCTCTGATCATCAACTGGTGTTAAATACCAGCCTTACATTTACAGAACTTGTGTTTCTCAAAGTGTCGGTCCCTGACTCCGTGTCGAATAAACTTCTACATGAAAACATGAAATGAAGTGGAAAAGAATCCTCTCCAGATCCACCATCTCACAAATCATCCCCAAATCATCCTCAAATCATCCTCAAATCATCCTCAAATCACCCTCAAATCACCCTCAAATCATCCTCAAATCATCCTCAAATCATCCTCAAAGTCACCCTCAAATCATCCTCAAATCATCCTCAAATCATCCTCAAATCACCCTCAAATCAGTCAAATCACAGCCACATCTCAATAAAATCACAGATCACATTATTAAACCGCCGTCCTGACGCAATGGCGAGGCAAGACAAGCGCGCACGTGCACGCCGACCCACGTGCGCGCTCGCCACATGACAAGCGTGCACGTGGGTCGGCGCGCAACAGTGGCGAGCGCCGACCCACGTGCGCTCCCGCCCACCGGTTTCCTCCGGAGACGTCCGCCCAGACGCCGGCGTTCGCGTCTCCGGCAGGAAGTTTACGACCGGCAGCCTCAGCCCATGACAAAATATCCCAGACGGAGGCCAGATACGGCGTGTCACGCACACACCTGTTACCGCCTGCCCGCCTACAGCTGGCTGACTGACTGGCTGGCCGGCTGCCATGGGCACCGCGCTGGTGATGGAGGGCCCGCGCAAATGGACTGGAAATACAACAGACTATTGACTGGAAATATATATTATATAATCCATAAAAATGATTTCTTGCTGCCAGTGCATGGCGTAAATTAGGTGTGGATGTTCTGATGTGCTCACACACACCACACACACCCACACACACCCACACGCACACACACACACACCAACACTACACACACAACGCACACACACACACACACACACACACACAGCACACACACACACCACACACACACACACACATCTATATAAACATGCTTCTTTCATCCATCAAGGGAACAGAGCTCTTCATGATAAAGTACATATTGCAGATATAACATATAATATAACAGTCACTTACTGCATACTAATGATACATACATGTCATGATGACAGGGTTTACTGTGTGGTCGCTGTGCTGCCAAGCAGAGAGCTGCACATATCTGTCCCAGTCATTCTCCCCATCCACTCTCTCTCACACACACACACGCGCACTGACACGCACACACACACACGCAACACACACACACACACGCCCGCACACACCAGACACACACACACACAGGAGTTCAGCTTGGAGAGCACTGCAGCAGCCTGGGAGGGATTTTGAACCCACAACCCTTCGTCGGTTGCCCCCCCCCCCTCAGCCTCAGCCTCATGTTTCGCCCGTCTGCTCTCTCTATTATGGGAATGACGTTATTATGGGATGATGTCATAATGGGATGATGTCATAATTGTCGCCGGTTGGCATGAGGAAGAGTGATGCAAGACGCAGTAATCTGTTGTGTGTTTGAGGGAAAACTTTTCACACCATGTAGATTAACACGTGCGCACACCGCACACACACACAGCATATGCACACGCACACAACACACACACACACACAACACGCACGCACACACACACACACACACACACGCACACACACACACACACCACACACACACACACACACCCACACGCACACACACACCACACGCACACACAGCATGGAGGTCTTGCAGGAGAGCATCCCTGCTCCTCCATTGTGGCCCAATGGGTTAGTAAGTACAGTCATTATATAAAATAGACTGTCATCGTATGAACATGGGGAACAGGTAATACAGGAATCACTCTTCAAATATATATATATATATATATATATATATGTTTTATCTTAGCAAAGACACACATTAGATTATATCGCCAGAGAAAAGGCACGAGTACAAGAATACAAGAATAAATAAATGAGTTGGAGTCGACTGTAATATCCACTGAAACGTTTAAAAGACATATTAGGTCGCTTTTAAAAAATACATTAAGTCGCTTTTAAAAGACACATTAGTAGCTTTTAAAAAATACATTAGCATAACGCATATTTTCTGCTTCTATCAGTCAATATTCATTTTCAAGAAATACAAATGTGTCGGGGACCTGCACATCAATTTGAGTCTGCGCGGTCCGGACCGAGAACGCCTTTATGAAGGCAATTAGACGCTTTCTCCTTGTGTGGCCTGCAGCGTGCATCCAGCCGCGCTCCCCCATGAACCAAACAAAAGGATGTTTTCCCTGATATAATTAACGCAGAAAAGGCCATTTTCCCCCCGCTTCAGGGAAACACGGTCTATATTCTGCCGTTTCTCTCTCCCCATTCGCTTCGGCGCCATTTCTCAAACTGTCAGATAGAAAATCTAAATGAAATGAAAAAAGAATAGCCGAGGAGCTAAATCTAGTTTTGCCATTGGACTCTAACAGCATACAATCTTCATTTCTCTTAGAGAGTCAATATGTTGTTCAGCTTGCTGTCACTTACCTCCGACGACAGGTTCCACCAGACTCAAAGGCTTGAATTCAATATTGGACTTAAAACAAAGCAATACAATCTGATATAGAAACCGGTCTGAAGAGCTGAATTTCGACCCGGCTGAGAAGAGTCAAATATAGACCGCTGAAGAGTGCAGATATCTTACCTCGGCTGAGGAGTCAAGAGATACCGGACTGAAGAGTCAGATACTGGCTTGAAGGAGCAGAGAAATACGGGCTGAGGATCAGATAGAGTACCGGGCTGTAGAGTCTGAGATATACCGCTGGAGGAGTCCAGAGTTATACGTGCTGAAAGAGGCAGATATTTACTGGCTGAGGAGTCAGATACATACTGCTGAAGAGTCAGCTAATATACTGGCTGAGTCAGATAATACCGGCTGAAGAGTCAGATATACAACTGG
>JAOPHQ010000177.1:0-25593 GCA_030340625.1 Merluccius polli
CCCCCCCCCCCGTCTCATTATTCTATGCTTTTATTTGACATTTCATGACATTGATGGATTTTCTTCAATTGTATTGTATTGATTGTCCTTTAAATATTACTAAATGTGGTTCCTGCCTGTGTAAAGTGTCATGAATGTTGTGTTTGAAGGGTGCTGTATAAATACAGTACAGCCCCAGCCTCAAGAACACACTCGGGACGAGGGATAATAACAGACCCGTCCGCATCAACAGGCGTCCATTTTAGATATGTCACTGCCGGTTGGTTCTGTGTTGTCAGTATTGTGGTGTTGTATATTATATCCTCGATTTCTGCTTGCCCCTAGATCCGAATATGGCTGCACATCCCGGCTGTCATGCAACACATCATGCCCTTCCGCACATACGTAATACGGTGAGACGCTGGAATTGTTTCCGTATTTATACTAAATGATGTATTATCTGTCGGTTGGTCTGTCTTCGTATCATGTCTGTGTGTCTGTGTGTCTGTAGATGTATCATATGTCCATCTGTCTAGCTTATTCAAGCTCTCTGCTTTGTGGTGGTGGTGATGATGATGATGATGATGATGGATATCCATGAGAATGGATGATGATGCAGCACTCTTGAGTATCAAGTGAAAACGCGAAACGGATTATATTTCCATAGATTCCTATCACACACACACACACACACACACACACACACACACACACACACACACACACACACACACACACACACACACACACACAGTGTCACAGCTCTTAGAAAACTCCTCGATGATGCTCAACTTTCGGTTAGATGAATGGCTGCCATTTTGTTCCCACACTTAGTCGTCCTCTGAGCATAGACTTCTCTTGCATACACCCACACACACACACACACACACACACACACACACACACACACACACACACACACACACACACGCTGTAGCGTTGTGTGGGCCTGCAGTGCTCATTGGAAATGGAAAAAACTGGTGTTTAATAACGTGGATTCAAATGTCAACCTGATCATTCTTGTTTCTGTCGTTCTTTCTAACCTACCTGACTTTATCTCACTCTAACCAATTAAATTTGTATTTCGGAATAGCTTTACATTTTCAGGGCATTTAGCAGACGCTTTTGTCCAAAGCGACTTACAATAAGTACATTTGTCAGTAGAAGGTGAAACAACAATATATCACTGTCGCTACAGCAAGGATGTCAATAGAACACGTTTTTAAGTGCACCATAATTAGTAATAAGTAAGCTCCCCTTAATAAGTTTAGCTCCCCTTCCTGGTATAAAGCATGGACAGCTAGGCTAAGATGCTATACGATGCTAAGTACTATTTAACTACTAGGACGAAGGGGGGGGGGGGGGGGGTAGGTAGAGGAGGGGGGCTATGCAGAGTCCAGGTGAATGGGGCTTGAGTCTCTTGCTTTACAAGAATAAAATTGTCATCCATCAATAATTGTAGTGGAATGAAGAAGGTAAAATGTCACTTGGCTTGCAGCTGTTTTCCTTCTCATGATTCTGTCTTCAGTAAGACATGAGGCTGCAGCTGAACGCTCAGTCTCTCAGACAGACAGAGAGGGAGGGAGGGAGGGAGGGAGCTGTTGGCTCCCTCCTTCATAGCCTGTTGCTAGGAAGAGCTTCCCTCGCCATGGCAACAGTCGCCAGGGCCCCAGTGAAACTCTCCTCACATGACCTTGTAGGAGCCAGACGGATCGCGGGCTTCAGTGGAGACGGACAGACAGCTAGAGACAGATGTTGTAACAGACAGACAGACGGACAGACAGACATGGTGACGGACATACAGGCAGGCAGGCAGGCAGACACGGACAGATGTGGTGAAAAACAGGCAGGCAGGGTGACAGACAGACAGACAGACATAGAAACTGACACGCACGCACGCACAAACACACACTCCCGTTTCTTCTCTGTCCCTCTCCTGACTTGCTGCTGTCTGTGTGATTGGCCCACGCTGGGGCCAAGGGAGCCAATCAGAAGCGGCAGGTCTATAACCTGTGGTTGCTGTTTGTCAAGGCTGTTTTTAAACATATGTCTGTTTGATACATAGGAAGGTGAAACTCCATTATATTTATTTATTGTCTTCATGGGTGTGTGTGTGTGTGTGCGTGTGCGTGCGTGCGTGCGTACACACACACACACACACACAGTCAAGATGAACGGGATGTTGTCAGCACTCGTATATTAATAGCGCAACGAGCAGCAGTCATGAAGGCCATTAAATGCTTGAGTTTCAAGATTCCACAACCGTAGCAAACTCAACACTTTTTAACAATCACTGTTTAAAGGTCCTCTAGATAAAGTGGTTAAGAGATTGATTTTGTAAATTAAAAAAAACAACAAAATGTCCCCTCCCTCTCTGCTCCCTCCCTCCCTTTGTTTCTCCGCCGTATTTGCATTTCACACACCTGTGATTGACATCTAAGATGGGTTCCCCGAACCAATGGGGGAAGAGATTGGTCAGAAGTGGGCCGGGAGCGGTCTAAAATGTAAATGGTCTCATTCAGAGGCGGACATAGTCTACTAGTAACGGGTATTATTACTAATAATAATAATATCTAACCAATTACACTCCAGTAACAAAAGGAACTCAATACACAGTATAACATTTCATGAGGTAGTTTGTCTTAGTGTCTAGACCGACATGCACTAACCACCAGGCTGGCCAATCGCAAGGCCTTGTCCGCACGTATATGGGTATTTCTAAAAACATAGTATTTTCTGTGTTTTGGCATCCACACCAGAACGCCGTTTCGGGTCACTGAAAATTAAGCTTTTGAAAAACCCTTCCAGGGTGGAGATATTTCAAATTTTCTGTTTCACCGGTCCATACGAATACACAGAAATCGATGACGTCATGACCTTGTTTTTCACACGGCAATTGTTTCACTCTTTGCGCCATTGCCAGAAACCTACAGACGATGGCGGACGACCGGTGTGTTTACTGTGACACTGTGGCACTGTGAGGTTTACGAGTCAACCTAGCGTTGCTGTGTTGTTGTTGTTGTTGTTGTTGTATTCGCCACTCAAGAAGAAGCCCATCAAGGGGGCACGCACCTCATGTTCATCTGTGTAACGTTTAACACAACATTTTATCGCCACCTACTGGCCTGACACACACACACACACACACACACACACACACACACACACACACACACACACACACACACACACACACACACACACACACACACACACACACACACACACACACACACACACACACACACACACACGGTAACAGTACTTGTGGACGAGGCCTGACCCTCCCCTCTCCCCCCAGCTACCTGTGCAAGCTGTCGGACCAGGAGTTGCGTCAGAGCGCGGCCCGCAACATGGCGGACCTGATGTGGAGCACGGTGAAGGAGCCGCTGGACAGCGCGCTGTGCTTCGACAAGGAGAGCCTGGACCTGGCCTTCAAGTACTTCATGTCCCCCACCCCTCACCATGCGGCTGGCCGGCCTCAGCCAGATCACGGTCAGTCACGGCCTCCTCACGCACCCCCATAGCATGCCGGGGGGGGGGGGAGCTGGAGTCTGTTTAGTACAGATAAATCCGATCCGATATCGGGTACTGATACTGACCTCATTCACTTATCGGATATCGGACTGATGTCGCCGATCCGCATGCCGATCCAGATTCTATTCCATAGCTTGTGCTGGACTATGAACCGGCCGCTACATAATGAGACGGTGCTAGTAAGGAGTACTGATGGTGGAGATATTTATTTATCTGACATAACATGAAACAGTGCAAAGCAGTTGTGTCTCAACATCGGCTATGACAGTGGCACTCACACACGCACGCACACACACACACACACACACTCCTCCTTTGTGCGTTAACATGCAGTGTGTCTCTTTCCTCAGAACCAGCTCCACACCTTCAACGATGTGTGTAACAACGAGTCGCTGGTGTCCGACACGGAAACGTGAGTCCAACGAGTACTGTAGTAATAGAATACTTTAGATAAAGTACTTTGGATGTAGAATACTTTAGATAAAGTACTTTGGATGTAGAATACTTTAGATAAAGTACTTTGGATGTAGAATACTTTAGATAAAGTACTTTGGATATAGAATACTTTAGATAAAGTACTTTGGATATAAAGTACCCACAGGACTTTCGCTTCTACACTGTACTTGAGATATAAAGTACATGAGATATGAAGTAGTTAAGATATTAAGTATTTTAAGATGTAAAGTACTTGCGAGTATAAAGTATTACAGATAAAGTTCCCTCAGCGCTTCCTTCCTATCGGGTACTTGTGTGCTTGTCTGTGATGGTTTGTAACGCCCCCCCCAGGTCCATCGCTAAGGAGCTGGCCGACTGGCTCATCAACAACAACGTGGTGGAGCACATATTCGGACCCAACCTGCACATAGAGGTCAGATGTTCAACCCTGACATCTTCCTTTATTTAACGTTCACCAACCTTTAAATGATCCCAGTCTCGTGAGTCTTGAAGTCACCGCTTTGTGTTTGTGTGTTCCAGATCATCAAGCAGTGCCAGGTCATCCTGAACTTCCTGGCCGCGGAGGGCAGGCTCAGCACTCAGCACGTCGACTGCATCTGGGCCGCAGCACAGGTCGGTTGGCTCTAAACACTCACACACATTCACATTCATTTTTATCGACGTAATCATCTGAAATGAAAATATTCTTCTGCAGTGCTTTGAGCGTATTGTTTTTGTGTTGTCAAGGAAACATCTGGTCGATGGTTGCATTTGAACGTTATTGTTAGTTGGATTTGCAGCGCATTGATTCAGAACTGTTGACAGGCAGAGGTGTCCCGCTATTGAAAATATTTGCTCCCGCTTGAACGTTATTGACCAATCAGGATCCAGTATTCCCCAGTGCTGTAATGGTAACAAGGCCTTGCTGTGTGTGTTTCCCAGCTGAAGCACTGCAGTCGCTACATCCATGACCTGTTCCCCTCGCTCATCAAGAACCTGGACCCCGTCCCCCTCCGACACGTCCTCAACCTGGTGTCTGGACTGCACCCCAGCACCCACACTGAGCAGGTACACACACACACACACACACACACACACACACACACACACACACACACACACACACACACACACACACACACACACACACACACACACACACACACACACACACACACACACACACACACACCAAGCAGGGACATAATGTGCATGTAGGTTTGGTCTAGTGCTTCACATGTTAATATTCAAATGTGTGCTAATCATAATAATGATTGTGTGTGTGTGTGTCCAGACCCTGTACCTAGCCTCCATGCTAAGCCTAATAATGATTGTGTGTGTGTGTGTGTGTGGCCAGACCCTGTACCTAGCCTCTATGCTAAGCCTAATAATGATTGTGTGTGTGTGTGTCCAGACCCTGTACCTAGCCTCCATGCTAATCATAATAATGATTGTGTGTGTGTGTGTCCAGACCCTGTACCTAGCCTCCATGCTAATCAAGGCTCTGTGGAACAACGCCCTAGCAGCCAAGGCTCAGCTTTCCAAGCAGAGCTCCTTCGCCTCCCTGCTCAACACCAACCTGCCCATGGGCAACAAGAAAGGTCTGTCCCCTCCTCTCCTCCCAGTCACTCTGTAGTTTCCGCTAACCACGAGCATATCCTGTCCCAATAAGCAAATCCAATGGTATAAAACCGTAGGCTTGCAGCCGTTGTAAAATACTCTTTAAGCACACCGCAAAACCCCTCCTCCTCCGTTCTGCTGGTTCACTGGATAAGATTTGCAGGTTCGATAGCCTCAGTAATTAATGGAGACTGTGTGTGTGTGTGTGTGTGTGTGTGTGTGTGTGTGTGTGTGCGTGTGCGTGCGTGCGTGCGTGCGTGCGTGTGTGTGTGTTCAGGGTCCCCGGCGGCCAGCCCTGACAGCAGTGACACGCAGCAGAGTGGAGGAAGTGACATGGAGATGGACGACCAGATGATGAGCAGCAGCAAGAGAGGCCAGCAGAGGCTCTCTGATACAGAGGTACACACACACACTGATACAGAGGCACACGCAGACACACACACACACACACACACACTGATACAGATGTACACACACGCACTTAATTATGTGAGCATTTTACAGTCTATGCAGGGCAGCTTAGACGAGACAGGACTAAAGACTATAATATAATGTATAATTAATAATGATAATATAACATCTATAATACAGGAGTCTATGCAGGGCAGCTTAGACGAGACAGGACTAAAGACTATAATATAATGTATAATTAATAATGATAATATAACATCTATAATACAGGAGTCTATGCAGGGCAGCTCAGACGAGACGGCCAACAGTGTGGAGGAGGGCAGCAGCAGCGGCCGCAGCGAAGCCTCCACCAATCAGGGCGGAGCGTCCAGCAACGCCAGCCAATCGGCTGGCAGTCCCGGCAGCGAGATGCACTCGGAGGACATGGCCGACAGCGAGGCCCTCAAGGAGGAGGAGGAGGAGGACGAGGATGACGACGAAGATGACGAGGACGACGATGACGAAGAGGAGGGTGGGGGAGAGGGGCGGAGTCGGCCACCGGCGGCGGGGGCGGGGCCAGTGGGGGAGGGTCCCCAGCCGCCCCAGGAGGCACCGGAGGCAAAGAAGAGGAAGGCCGGCGAGGCGTTTGGGGAGGCGCTAGACCAGGGGGCGGGGCCTAGCGGCGTGGCAGGGGACCGGCCCATGCCGAAGGTGCTTCCGTTCAGCGCCGAGACGGCGGCGGCCATGGCGGCGGTGGCCTCCACGTCGCTGGAGAGCCGCATGAGGATGCTGGAGGCGTGCTCGGCCTCGTCGTCGGGGAGACCGGAGGGTCCTGAGCGGGACGCCCAGCCCCATCCCCAGCAGCAGCAGCAGCAGCAGCAGCAGCAGCAGCAGCCGGAGATGGGGCCCTCGCAGGGGGTCCAGGGGCCTCCTGAGGGCCCCTGCCTGCCCCGGCCCGGGGACTTCCTGGGGGACGCCATGGGCAGCGAGCTCTTCAACTGTAGACGCTTCATGGGACCTCCGCACCACCACCACCACCATCACCATCACCACCACCACCACCACCACCCAGATGAAGGGTAAGCAGCCCAGCGACACCCCAGCCACACACTTAACTAGATCACTAGTTCAGTGTTGAAGGTGTAGGTTCCGGGTTTGATCCTCAATGTCCGCATCCTAGAACAAGATACCCCAACTGCTCCTTCATTATCTGTAATCCATAGCTAGTACTACTACTGTAAACTACTAGTTAGTTTGAGGGTTAGTTTCTACACCGATAGGTTGGCTAGGTTAGGGTTCGTTCGACGTTGTTTGTAACCCCCCCCCCCCCCCCCCCCGCCCCCCGCAGCCACCTGGTGGACGACATGTTGAGTGCGGACGACGTGAGCTGCAGCAGCTCCCAGGTGAGCGCCAAGTCGGAGAAGAACATGGCCGACTTCGACGGCGAGGAGTCGGGCTGCGAGGAGGAGCTGGTCCAGATCAACTCGCACGCCCAGCTCAGCTCCCACCTGCAGCACCTCCCCAACCTGGCCTCCATCTACCACGAGCACCTGGTGCAAGGTGCGTCGCCGCGGCAACCTTCTCATTGGATGTAATCAGTACATTATACTTCCAGTATATCGCGTATGGAACGTGACTTCCTCTAGCTGCGATTTCGCGCACACACATCTCCAATCTCCATTTCCTTCATCTATTTCTTACCAGGGGTGGCGTGTTCCCTGTGGATTTGATCACTTTTACCTCCAGACTTTTATCAATTTTAAATATAAAATACACGTAAAGCCTGTATATGTTTGTAGGGGAGGGTGTGTGTGTGTTGGTGTAGTGACCATGCTCTTCTGCGCCCCCCTGCAGGCCCGGCGGTCCACAAGCACCAGTACTCCTCTGGCCACGCGGTCACAGACATCAACCTGGACAACGTGTGTAAGAAGGGGAACACCCTGCTGTGGGACCTGGTGCAGGATGAGGACGCGGTACGACTTCAGAACCACTCAACTTTATACTTTCCGACTACTACCCTTAACAGAATTAATTAAAGGGCACAATGAGTAGGATTTGTCTGTTGCGCCGCTGTGTCTGCAATTGTCGTAGCTTCCTCTTGGATGCGTGCTTACGATCTGGGACCCGGTCACTACATTTTTATTGAGTCCCGCCTCACACCCGGCGCGCTGTTGGCTGGAGGCTACCGACTGCCCAAAGGTTGACGCCCAGAAACATCCTGAACAAAATAAAATAACAAAATCCAGGCAGAGGGCAGATCTATGAAGACACAGACACCGCCACACACTTCTAGTGGGTCTTAAGTGATGATTGAGAGGGATTATTTTTGTATGAGTCTATACATTGTTTTTTTAGGAAAATCCTACTCTTTGTGCGTTTTACAGACTAGTCTTCTCCCATGAACACGTTCAGCTATATTTAGCCATATTTGGCCAGCTGTTGAGTTTGTTTTTAATTCTCTCTCTCTTTAATTTCTCTCTCTCCCTCTCTGTGTCTCTGTCTGGTCTGTCTGTCTCAGATCCACCTGTCTGAAGGTCTAATCAGTGAGGCGGAGAAGCTGCTCTGCTCGCTGGTCTGCTGGTTCACCGACCGGCAGATCCGCATGCGTTTCATTGAGGGTTGCCTTGACAACCTGGCACACCACAGGTAAGGGTGATGTTGCACCTGGATTGCCACGGCCCCGCCTCTCTTCGTAGCCAAGCCAATGTCAAGACTGGGAATTGATGTCAAAACATTTAATTGGATGGATATATAATGCATAATGTATACATGCACTACTGCCCATGTCCAATCTCTGGATATTGAAATATGAATATTCATATTTCATTAAATAATATATTTGTTTCCATCCCCTCAGGTCTGTGGTCGTCTCTTTACGACTGCTACCTAAACTTTTCGGCACTTTTCAACAGTTTGGCTCCAGCTACGACACGCACTGGATCACAATGTAGGTGGCACCCCCTCCTAATGCTGTCAACTGCTGTGTGTGTGTGTGTATATGTGTGTATGTGTCACCAGGTAAAGATGTGTAGTTTATGTGTCACCAGGTAAATATGTGAATGTATGCGTGTACCTGTCCAGGGTATTTGCCTGCTGTGGCATGCGCCAGCTGTGCAGACCACTGCACTGGCGCAATCACTTAATGCGCTTGCAGGATACTTTTGTTGTTAGACCAGCAGCACTGCTATATTGCACTTTATCAATAAATGTGTATACTTATAAAACAATTCCAGGTAGAGGACTGTCATTTGCCTGTACGCCGTTGGGCCGTGAAATTGGTATTAAATTGTCTTCTAAGTGGTATTAAAAAGGTATTAAAAAGTCCTAAATTTAACTGGTTGAAACTTGCAGTCCAGGTAAAGATGTGATGTTTTTCGGTTATTTGCTCAGGTGGGCGGAGAAGGAACTACACATGATGAAGTTGTTCTTCGACAACCTGCTGCACTACATCCAGGAGATTCGGGAGCACAGACATAAATTTGCACTGTGAGTTAAGTTAAAGTGTGATGAATGAACCTCCTACCATTAAACATCCAGCTCCAACGAATAGGAAGATCCTCCTAGCATTAGCTGTCCAGCTCCTAAGAATAGGAAGATCCTCCTAGTATTAGCCATCCAGCTGCTAAGAATAGGAAGATCCTCCTACCATTAGCCATCCAGCTGCTAAGAATAGGAAGATCCTCCTAGCATTAGCCATCCAGCTGCTAAGAATAGGAAGATCCTCCTAGCATTAGCCATCCAGCTGCTAAGAATAGGAAGATCCTCCTGGCATATAGCCATCCAGCTGCTAAGAATAGGAAGATCTCTAGGGATAGAGATAGTATTACTTGGAATACCTATACCATTGTAAATCAATATTTCTTGGCTGATATTAATGAGCTAGACTGTTATCGTGTATCTGTGGTGTGAGTGCATCCTGATGGTTTGTATCTCTGGTGTTTCTGCAGATACAGTCACAGTGCGGAAGTCCAGGTCCGTCTGCAGTTCCTCACCTGTGTCTTCTCCACCCTGGGATCCCCAGACCACTTCAGTAAGACAACGTCACCACCTACACCTGCATTCACTTCATGAACCATGCGTTGTGCCACCCGCTCCATTGTTTTCCTATGGGGCAAGCGGCACGACAATTTCAACCTGGCTTCGAAGTTGAAATTATTTAAACTTTGACCCGGCATGCCACGCGACGTAACGTGCCAACCAATCAATTTGCAGTACAGTCCGAAGAGACTGAGTCGTTTAAGAAGTGGGTGATTTTTTTGTGTGTTTTTAAACTTGCCGTACTGGAGCACAAAGCGCCCCGACCTAGCGACGCATACGGCGTCCCACCGCGTCTCAAGTGACCGCGCCTCAACTCTCCTTAAGCCCAGCCGTCTGCGGACACCAGCTGCTTCAGAAAAGCAGCTTCTCTGAGCGGTCGTCTGTATCCTCTCTCTGAATGCATCATCGCTTTCCCCCGAACCAAAAGTTTAAATGCAGGCCCGTTCATCACGTCTCTGGAGGTTTGTGATTTGGATTCCACAGAACCTCGTCTCTTCTCCAGGTCAGATGACCGATTCAGTAGCTGACCTGTGTAACATCACCCGTCCCTCCCAAACAATGCTCTGTGTGTGTGTGTGGGTCCTGTTTGAGACAGTGTGTCTTCTACGGATGACTGCTCGGCTGTTTCCCACAACAGAAGGACATCCCCTGTAACTCTAGCCCTGTAAAGTGGCTGGGAAACTGCTGTGTCGACGTCTAGTTGAACAGGTTTCACCCTCCTGTACAGGAGGGGACTGTCCCCTGACCAGCAGTAGAAAACAATCCACTACTAGGGCTGGGAATCGCCACTGTTTTCCCCCAATCGATTCAATTTTAATTCACCATGTCCCGATTCAATATGATTTGGATTCGTTTCAATATTGATTCGGTTAGGGATATTTCAGTGCCAATACTAATTTTACTTGGATATGACAGAGCTTCTCAGAGACCTAATGCTGTAAATTGTACAAGGAATCCTCTAACCCGGTGCATTATTCAAAATATTAATGTTTACATCAAAAATTGACCCCAAAGCAGTTACATTCATGTGCTTTCTATTTAACATGACCAACACGGTACAATGGTCAACACAATATAGTGCAAGTTGTGCAACTCTACAGACTCTACATTCAGTGAGAGTGACCATATAAGTGCGATAAGGCGTATATTAAAAGATCTCAGGATTGTATGAATCAATATCGGGTTAACCAGTCATTTTTTAAGTGGCTTATTGCTTTCATAAGTGGTTTATTGCTTTTATAAAACGGTTACTAAAACTGTTACTATAGATATCACTAAAAAAAAAAACACACAGCAACATACAATGCAATCATTTATTGAAAACAAATCATCATTCTTCCACCAAGCAATCTAGTTCCAGGCACATCAATAATGAATGATGAACTGAATGAATGATGAATGAATTGTTATGCAGTCACATGTGTGTGACTGCATAACACTGGCTTTGAGCCAATCAAAATCGTTTTATAAAAATAAATAAAGGCACCAGTGTAGGGCTTTGTTTATGGTACTGGGGTCAGGGGTTGGGGGTTACAGTGTCATGCTGACCAGTGTGGTGTCCCTCAGGGCTGGGTCTGGAGCAGGTGGACATCCTGTGGCACTGTCTGGTGGAGGACGCCGAGTGCTACGACGACGCGCTGCACTGGTTCCTCAACCAGGTCCGCAGCAAGGATCAGCACGCTATGGGCATGGAGACCTACAAGCATCTCTTCCTGGAGAAGGTGAGGAACACATGCACACACAAGCAACCGGAGGTGATGTGGTGGTGGTGGTGGTGATGTGGTGATGGTCGGAGTGGTGACGTTGTGGTGTGTTTCCAGATGCCCCAGCTGAAGCCAGAGACCATCAGCATGACGGGACTCAACCTGTTCCAGCACCTCTGTAACCTGGCCCGCCTGGCCACCAGCGCCCTGGAGACCAGCACCAGCTGCGAGGTACACACACACGCACACGCACACGCACACGCACACACACACACACACACACACACACACACACACACACACACACACACACACACACACACACACACACATGCACACATCCACACAAACATACACACAGATGTACGTCTGCATCAGTAACCTGGCTCCTGTGTGTCCAGCTGTGCGGGATGGACCAGCTGTGGGGCATCGCTCTCAGGGCCCAGTCAGCTGACATCAGCCGAGCCGCCATCCAGTACATCAACTCCTACTACATCAACGGTCAGTCCCCTCACCCCCCCCCACCCTGGTCATAATGTATATCATGACCAGGTGCATGGAAGATATTCATTAGAAATAAGAGGAATATTATAAGAATGTAATCTGTATGATCAGTGGTGAGTGTGGTGATGAGTGGAACGTGTGTTGTGGGGTATAAACACAACTTGGAAGGAAACTTGCTTGTGTGAGATGAGAGAGAGACTGGCTGATATGGTCGGCCTTATGAAGCCTGCAGGCCAAACCTGCACAGGTGCACACATCAGCTGACGACCCTCTTAGCTCCGCCCACTGGTTCCCTGCACAGATAAGCAAACAACAGGAGAACCAGCAGAGAGAGAGAGAGAGGGAGGGTCATCACAATATCATTTTAAAATGTGTGTGCGTGTGTCTGTGTGCGTGTCCGTCCGTTCCAGCGGGTAAGACCGGCCTGGAGAAGGAGCAGGAGTTCATCAGGAAGTGCATGGAGAGTCTGCTGAAGGCATCTGCTAACCTGGAGCACCACGCCCACCCCAGCCTCACCAGCATCGAGAGGGGGCTGCTCATGCTCAAAACACACCTGGAGGCCTTCAGACGCAGGTACGCTCACGCACGGACGCACGCACACACGCACACATACATTATGTTTATCACGGAGTGACTGAGGTTTGTCCTGGGGCGCGTTAGGTTCGCCTACCACCTGCGCCAGTGGCAGATCGAGGGGACGGGGATCACCAGCCACCTCAAGGCTCTCAGTGACAAACAGTCTCTGCCTCTCAGGATCGTCTGCCAGCCAGCAGGTCTGCCCGACAAGGTAGGAACACACAGACACCAAACACAGGTACACAGGCAGACAGGTCATTTTTTTCTTTTCTTTTTCTTGATGTAAGGAATAGGTAAATAGGAAGCCAAATATACACATTACACTAGTAAAAACTAGTCTTTGTGTGTGTGTTCTCCAGATGACCATCGAGATGTACCCCAGTGACCAGGTGGCCGACCTGCGGGCCGAGGTGACCCACTGGTACGAGAACCTGCAGAAGGAGCAGCTGAGCCAGCAGGCCCAGCTGCAGGAGTTTGGCCAGAGCAGCCGCCAGTCGGCAGACTTCCCAGGTCACCTACTGTTTAAAACCCTCAACATGTCATGATGCAATGAAGCAATAAGTCACGAGACCACCGTGGTTCAGTCATTTTAGAACGGTTTTAGATGCCCCCTAGCCATTGAAGTAAAAGGTTACTATCGACCACCTCGTAAGATTTCACAAAATAAACACACAGCAACATAAAATCCAATCATTTATTGACAACAAATCATCATTCTTCCGCCACGCAATATAGTTCCTCAAGACGGCAAAATGGATGCCAAGCAACACAAGCTACCATACAGGCTAATTGGATCATGATATACTGTACGATGTAAAACCTTTAACTCGGCCTGGTTCAAATTGTGCTCCTAGTTTATACCAGGGACATGCCTGGAATGACCAGCCATGTGATGGTCCAAGACAGTTTTCAAAGGGCCTCCTCACTCAACCCAGCGACTTTCGTTCCTTATTGTTCTGTTCCCCTCATCGTTGAACCCTGCACCAATAGACCTTGTGAGAGTTGTGTCTGGGTTTCTGCGTGGAGGCCCGGCTGTTGGTTTCTGGTGTAACCCGGGGGACCTGTGCTCGTCTTCTGCAGGCGGCCTGATGGGGCCGGTCAGAATGATCTCCTCTGGACACGAACTGACCACCGACTATGACGAGAAGACGCTCCACGAGCTGGGCTTCAAAGACATGCAGGTCAGTTCCTTCCCGTTGAAGAGGAGCTGCACACTAGAACCCGTGCGGCATTTAAAGTGACATTTAAATGCCGTGACATTTGGCGTGCCGTGGCAAGTGACATTTAGCCTGCAAAAATGAATGAATGCGTGTGTATTTGTATCTTTTCGTGGCGTGCCCTGCCCCCAAACATTTCTGTAAACGTATAATACATTTGTCTAGCTTGAGTGTACATCAACATATCATTGGACACATTTCTAAGTCGTAGGCCTCACCGCCAGGGGTCAAGCAGGCCAGACGGCGACCAAGAAAAGAATGAAGCTGTCAACAGAAAATGACTTTACCCTCAACCTCATTTGTACTGGCATGATACCCTTTTTGACAATATTGCTAATATCCTAGTTATGCCATGACACTTTTCATAATAATTCCCTGCAACTTCAAGTTGCTGTGTCTTCAATTGTTGGTGTCGATGTAAAGACTAACATTTCTCCAAGCGTATTGTTAACCCTTTTCAGTCCCTCAAATATACTAATGATCAGTGAGACATGCAGATACTTTTGTTTTAGTTATAAAAATGGTCATGGGTTGCGAAATTACCTTGTGAGGCAGCTGAGAATCCATCTTGCCAGGCTTCAAGTTATGGCCGAACCTGTGGCCGAACCACAGTGATTCGGACCAATCGGCGTCCTATGAGGAACCACTGGCAGCTACATGTGTGGTTTAGGGGTGACAACAGCAATATATATATATACACATACACATCCTATCACACAATCACCTGCCAAGTATTATTTTAGGTCGCAACCTACAGTTTGAAAACCACTGTACTACACCACATGTACCATTCAGCCGTCTCATCCCTTCTTACCCCCTGACCCCTAAACCCCCTCCCCCACCCCCCCAGATGGTGTTTGTGTCCCTGGGCGCCCCGCGGAGGGAGAGGAAGGGCGAGGGGGTCCAGCTGCCCGCCTCCTGCTTGCCCCCTCCCCAGAAGGAGCACATCCCCATGCTGCTCCTCCTGCAGGAGCCCCACCTCACCACCCTCTTCGACCTGCTGGAGATGCTGGCTTGCTTCAAGCCCCCCAGTCCCAGTGCAGACGGAGGGCCTGACAGCGCTGACGTGAGTCTGGTTGGGCGTTAGAGAGCATCGTGCTGCGTGTGATGAAGTGTGTGTCTGTGTGTTTTTACTCCGCTTGTGAGGGTGGAGTAACCCATGGGTGTGTAGTTGCAACACACAGAATAGGAGGATTGTTCTTAACAGAGGTTTTGTGTGTGTTTTTTTAATATCTGTGTGCGTGTGTGGCTGTGTGTGTGTCTTACTATACTTGCGAGGACTAACTAGGGGTGTGTGTGTGTGTGTATGTCCTCCATGCAGAGTCTGCTGTGTGAAGAGCTCCACCTCCACGCGGAAAACCTGTCCCGCCGGGTGTGGGAGCTGCTGATGCTGCTGCCCACCTGCCCCAACATGCTGCTGGCCTTCCAGAACATCTCAGACGACACGGTTAGCCGCCTCCTGCTCCTTCTCCTCCTCCCTCTTCTCCTCCTTCTCCCTCTCCTCCACCTCCTCCCCCTTTTCCTTTTCATCCTTCTCCCTCTCCTCCACCTCCTCTCTCCTCCTCACCACACAGGCAGTGCTGAACATGCATGGGAACAGCGAAGGGTGTTGGCAGGATGTTAGCAGGTGTTAGCACAGTGTTAGCAGGGTGTGCTGCTCAAGAAGTCGTTTTCTTACAGGAAATAAAAAATGGTGTCCATCTGGAAGCAGTTTCTGAAGTGTATAATGTTCAGTGTATAATTCAGAAATAAAGTGGGTGTTTGAAAATGCAACGTCATGCATTGTATTAAGACTTTTTCTGTGTGTGTGTGTGTGTGTGTGTGTGTCAGAGTGGGGAGGCTCTGTGTTGGAAGGACCTGCTGAGGATCAGGAGTCCCCACAAGCTGCTGTACGCCTTGGAGATCATCGAGGCCCTGGGCAAACCCAACCGACGCATCCACCGAGAGTCAACGGTACGCACTTTACTGGTTCACCTGGAACAGAAAACTGAAGCTGTAGTCCTTATAATATGCATGTAAAATAAGATGCTCCTCAATAAAAAGTGGCCACAGGCACAGACACCACTGAGATACTGTCCTGTATCTCAGTGGTTCTCCAATGTAAATATTAAGTGTATCTGTAAATCTTTCCAATGAATGACACAAATCATTAGGGAAGCCCATGTTGTTCACTAAACCCAAGTATCGGCACCACCCATTTAACGTTCACCAAATAATCAATAAATGTTTTGTGCTGGTGAAAGGTGTTCTTGGCTGAAATATATCTATTAGATATCTCTGATATCTTGGGAGGGGACACATTAGTAGAACATAATTGGAGAACCACTGTGATGCGAATGTGATGGTTCTGTCTCCCCTCCTCTCCTCCTCACCCTCTAGGGCAGCTACAGTGACCTGTACCCAGACTCCGACGACTCGAGTGAGGACCTGATAGAGAACAGCAAGAACTCGTGGAGCTGCAAGGTACCCAGCCTGGTCCCTCATCATCATCATCACCATCATCATCATCCATGTTCCCAACGTTCTGCTGGTGGCGGTGAACCATGATCATGTCCAGTACTAATGTTACCTCCCTTCTCTCTCCTGCCCCTCCCCTTCCCCTCCCTTCCTCCACCTCTCTCTCCATCCCCTCCACCTCTCTCCTCCCACCTCCAACTCTCTCCTCCCACCTCCACCTCTCTCCTCCCCCACCTCCACCTCTCTCCTCCCCCTCCTCCACCTCTCCCCTACCTCCTCCACCTCTCTCCTCCCCCCTCCTCCAACTCTCTCCTACCTCCTCCACCTCTCTCCTACCCCCCCCTCCTCCTCCTCCCCTCCATCCCTTCTTCTCCTCCTCCAGTTTGTGTCATCTGGAGGTCTTCAGCTGCTCCTGGAGATCTTCAACTCGGCCATCTTGGAGCCCCGGGACAACGAGTCGTGGACCGTGGTGAGGAGAGAGGATGGCGGTTCTCTTGTTCTCTTTAAACTGATCTGATGGCTCTAGGTAGCCCAGCAGTCTTGTACAGCTGTTACTTGTTTGTCAAATGGGGGGTGCGCGTACCCCTAGGGGAACTTTCAAGGATTGCAGGGGGTATGTCACGCGCAGGAGGTGTCCACACTCGCCTCCTCTACCTCATGCCTCATACACCTCCTTCTCCCCTCTCCCTCATACACCCCCAGTGGCTGCTGGACTGCCTGGCCTGTCTGCTGAAGCTGATCTGCCAGTTTGCGGTTGAGCCGTCTGACCTGGACTTGGCCTACCATGACGTTTTCTCCTGGTCCGGTCTGACCGACAGCCAGCGCAAGCGGCCCTGGCCCGGCAAGTCCCGCAAGGCCACCGGGGAGCACGGCAAGGGTCTCCACATCCCCCGCCTCACAGAGGTAACACCCTGCGCTAGGCTAACAGACTAACAGAGCTGATAATATGCTACCAGAGCTAGGTACTAGCGGGCTAACAGAGCTACTTTCAGGCCAACACAGCTAGCTACTGACTATATGACCCTTTTTCAACTCAGTCTAATGAAGTTTTCTTTTTTAGTTCCATGTTTTTGTTTGGGGTGGGGGGCAGTAAATGTACATTTTCATTGTAGAGTTGTTTGTTGTTGTGTGGTATATTGACGTTTCATGGTGTTGTGGTTGTACCTGGTCCACAGGTGTTCCTGAGTCTGGTCCAGGGTACCAACCTCATCCAGCGCCTCATCAACGTGGCCTACACCTACGACAACCTGGCGCACAGGTAACCACGCCTCGCCGTAAGCGTCACGTATCGCCATGGCAACCACATGCCGCATGTACATCACTTATTGTCATGATGACCACACGTCACATGTACATCACTTATCGTCACGGTAACCACACGTCACACGTACATCACTTATTGTCATGATGACCACACGTCACACATACATCACTTATCGTCACGGTAACCACACGTCACATGTACATCACTTATCGTCATGGTAACCACACGTCGCATGTACATCACTTATCGTCATGGTAACCACACGTCGCGTGTACCTCACTTATCGTCATGGTAACTACACGTCATTATGTAAATCACTTATCGTCATGGTAACCAAAAAACACAGTTCACATGGTGTATCACTTATTGCCATGGTGATCACGGGCTGCGTCATCGCTTATCGCCTCCACGGCCGCATGTCACATGTCTTATCACTGATCGTCATATCAACAGTTTATATGTTGTGTTTGTGTCGCCAGAGTCCTGAAGGCCCAGTCAGACCATCGCTCCCGTCATGAAGGTAAGATGTTCTCTCTTAGGTTCTCTTTTCAACGTACACCTCACCTGAAGACAAAAAGAAGAGAAATAACCTGATGGTTTCCTTGGTTACCGGCAGTGACCCACTACTCCATGTGGCTGACGGTGAGCTGGGCGCACTGCTGCTCCCTGGTGAAGTCCAGCCTGGCCGACAGCGAGCACCTCCACGCCTGGTTGAGGAAACTCACCCTGCTGGTCCCTGAGGTGACCCACCACGCACGCACGCACGCACGCACGCACGCACACACACACACACACACACACACACACACACACACACACACACACACACACACACACACACACACACACACACACACACACACACACACACACACACACACACACACACACACAAACTCAACCTGCTGGTCCCTGAGGTGACCCACCACGCACACACACACACTCACTCAATCACTCACTCACTCACTCTCTCACTCTCTCACACTCACACACACACACCAGCCCAGAGAGAGCGATCCAGTAAGCTTTATATATATATATATATATGTTTATATAGAGATTTCTGTGCAACACAACAATACAAAGTACTGAATGCAATAAAGAACAATACATTATTTACATAGCGGTGGTTTAAAACAACCAGAATTTAATCAGATACATTTTAGAGGCTATTTTTAATATTTGTGTCTAACCATTATTTAGCCGGCGGTGAGGCACGAGGCGTGTAACGGGCTGTACAAGCTGTCTCTGTCGGGCCTGGAGGGAGGAGAGTCCATCAACAGGTCGTTCCTGCTGCTCGCCGCCTCCACCCTGCTCAAGTTCCTCCCCGACGCCCAGGCCCTCAAACCCCTCAGGGTAGGAGGCTCTCTCTCTCTCTCTCTCTCTCTGTCTCTCTCCCCTCACTCTCTTTTCTCTTTTTTTTCTGACTCTGACTCTTCCTCACGTCTCCATCTACCTGTTTTTATGCGCATTTTAAATTTGTGCATCAAAAAACCTGAGTGGAAACGCCCAAAATTCGAAAGAATCTCAAAATATGGTAAAAAAAAAAGTTTTTATGCTTTAGGGAGGTGGAAAAGTTGGTCTATCGATTAAAAGGTAAATGCGACTAAATGATGACGTACAGAAATCACGTGACTTAAATGTTAAGTCAGGGCAGTTACCAGAACCCGTCCAAGAAAACACGGCTGTAATACTAGTTGTTCAAAACTCTCCATTTCCGTTGTCTAGTGTGCTTTCCGTCACCAAGCTTTCCTTTCATTCATCTGAGGTTTGACCGGCTCTGGCTCTTTTAATGATGTCATCTCCATGCTCTTCTTCTGCAGTGGTGTAATGGACCTGACTGGAGAGTCAGCACCACCTACTGCTTATCTTGAACAACCCACTCCTAACATTTGCAGAACAGTAGTGGATGGAAACGCGCATAAATGTGCATTTTCTTTTGCCGATTTTCTGGACACTTTGGTTAAAATTTGCAATACATCTGGATGGAAACGTGACTTCTGGCTGTCTCGGTCTCGCTCTCTCTTTCTATATCTTTATTTTGCTCGCTCCATCTCCCTCTCTCTGTCTGTCTCACAATGTCTCTTGTGTCTCTTTCTTTCTATATCTCTCTTTATGTCGCGCTCTCCATCTCCCTCTGTCTTTGTCTCACTATGTCTCTTCTGTTATTCTTTTGTATTTCTCTTTCGCCGTCTCCCCTGCCTCATTTTTTTGTCTCCTTCAGTCTCTCATTAACCCCTAACTGACCGGGTGGTTCCTGTATCCTAGAGATACAGGAAGTGTTCCTGGTGTTACCAGTTGTCTGAAGCTGACTAGTGTAGTTGTGTGTTCAGATGGAGGACTTTGAGGAGGAGCCCATGTTGAGGACGGGGTGTAAGGAGTACTTCTGGCTGCTCTGTAAACTAATCGACAACATCCACGTGAAGGACGCCAGCCAGGTAGGACTCTTCCCCCCCCCCCCCCCCCCCCCCCCCGTACACTACTTCCTGTTTAATGACCTAGTCACCTGTTCTCCGTCACTGCTCTTCATGGTTACCGTTTACCTGATTACTGCCACTGGCCCGTTAAACTCACCTCTTCATCACCTGTTGCTTACTGGTCTCCATGGTTACTGTTTACCTGTTTCACCACAGACCACTTTGCTGGACCTGGACGCGTTGGCCCGACACCTCGCCGACTGCATCCGGACGTAAGAACATTCACACCTCCCCCCCCTCCTCCTCCGCTGCCCACAGAGAACGAATGGAGATGTATTTAGTTTCATGTCTTAAAGGGCCCCTATTTTATCACCAGGTGTGAGTGTGATTAGCCATTACAAGCTGTTTCAAATGTGTCATGCCACTTCCCTCTAGTGACATCACAAGTGGGAGTGTCTACCCAGATGTACGATGGCTAGATCAGCCTACCAGTTGGTACAGTCCACTGGGTCCACAGGGTCCACTGGGTGGACTGATCTAGTCATCTTACATCTGGGTGGACCCTCCCAATTGTGATGTCACTTGTGGGTAGTGACATCGGAATTTTAAAACGGCGTGTGCCCCTCCTCCGCCTCCCTCCCCAGGCGAGAGCTCCTGGACCAGCAGGACGGGGCCATTGAGGACGACGGCCTCACGGGCCTCCTGCGCCTTGCCACCAGCGTCCTGAAGCACAAGCCCCCCTTCAAGTTCTCCCGCGAGGGCCAGGAGTTCCTGCGCGACGTCCACAACCTGCTGTTCCTGCTGCCCAGCCTGGCCGACCGCGCCCAGCCCAAGTGCAAGTCGCACGCCGCACGTGCCGCCGCCTTCGACCTGCTGGTGGAGACGGTGAAGGGCTCGGTGGAGAACTACCGGCTACTACATAACTGGGTCATGTCCCAGCACATGCAAGGTGAGCCCCCCCCCCCCCCCCCCCCCTCCAGGGTTCAGCCACAAAGATGGAGACCAAGAGCTAGGAGGAGATGGCACTTTGTTTATCCCAGACGGGAGATTGCAGGTGCACAGGACAGTGCAAGAATCAATGGGTGTGTGCAGGGTCCAAAGTTGTTTGTTTTTTTTATCCACCGGCCGAGCAATTGATTTAATATGTAATCCCTCCTAATGGTCAAATCTATCCGCAGGTGGCAGGTGTTAATGTTGGACTGTGTGTGTGTGGCCTGAGAGTTATAAAACCTTTCATACAGTGGTTAGACCTTTATTAATTATTATTTTACATTAATGAACTCTTTGTTGTCCATATGCATTGGATGACTTCACTCGGCTGGGTGGGTCCTCACGTTGGCCTGTGTCGTCAGTATGCAGGGTTAGCAGGATCCCGGTCATTAATTTGTTTGTGTGTGTGTGTGTGTGTGTGTGTGTGTGTGTGTGTGTGTGTGTGTGTGTGTGTGTGTGTGTGTGTGTGTGTGTGTGTGTGTGTGTGTGTGTGTGTGTGTGTGTGTGTGTGTGTGTGTGTGTGTGTGTTTAGCCTCCCACGCGCCCTACAAGTGGGACTACTGGCCCCACGAGGACGTGCGTGCCGAGTGTCGCTTCGTGGGCCTCACCAACCTGGGAGCCACTTGCTACCTGGCCTCCACCATCCAGCAGCTCTACATGATCCCTGAGGCTCGCCAGGCCATCTTCACCGCCAAGGTACCCTGGCTGTTACCATGACGATGCGGTTACATTACCGTTTCTGTTACCACGAAGATACTGCTACATTACTGTTACCATGGCGATGGCCTGCCAGGCAGAAACTGTTACCTTACTGTTATCGTGACAATACTGTTACATTACTGTTACCATGACCATAGTGTTACATTACTGTTACCATGACAATAGTGTTACATTACTGTTACCATGACAATACCATTACATTTGGTGAAACAGTGGTGCAGTGATCGCTGCTAGGTTCTCATGTGTTTTTTTTATCTCCTGGTCTTCAGTACGCTGAGGACATCAAACACAAGACCACCCTGCTGGAGCTACAGAAGATGTTCACCTATCTCATGGTCAGTTACACACTCGCTCACACATGCACACACCTGCTCACTCAATTGCTCTCTCGGTCACTCTCACGCTTGTGTGTGTGTGTGTGTGTGTAGGAGAGCGAGCGAAAGGCGTACAACCCGCGTCCGTTCTGTAAGACCTACACCATGGACAAGCAGCCTCTGAACACCGGGGAGCAGAAGGACATGACCGAGTTCTTCACCGACCTCATCACCAAGATTGAGGAGATGTCCCACGACCTGGTACACACACACCCTCTCCTCCTCAAACGCACTATTATTATTACTGTAGGTCTCCTGCTGAGTTCACACACTATTATTATTACTGTAGGTCTCCTCCTGAGTTCACACACTATTATTATTACTGTAGGTCTCCTCCTGAGTTCACACACTATTATTATTACTGTAGGTCTCCTCCTGAGTTCACACACTATTATTATTACTGTAGGTCTCCTCCTGAGTTCATTAGTGACTAATGGTTGAAGATGTAATGATCACGCCTGTTTAATTCTCACTAATAAATCAGTATGTAAGGAGCAGTGATCACGTGTCATTCTAAGTAACAATGTTTCCTGCTTCCTCCTTCAGAAAAACACAGTGAAGACCCTGTTTGGAGGCGTCATCACCAACAACGTGGTCTCCCTGGTAAGAAGAACATCTGGAGGTCCCATTGACTGATGATGACGATAATATTAATTAATAAATTCTCCAGGATGGTCGGAGGGGTTAAGGGTTAAGGTCCTGTAGGGTTAGGTGCTAACTGGTCCTCTGGTCTTCTCCAGGACGGTCGGAGGGTTTAAGGGTTAAGGTCCTGTAGGGTTAGGTTCTAACTGGTCCTCTGGTCTTCTCCAGGATGGTCGGAGGGGTTAAAGGTTAAGGTCCTGTAGGGTTAGGTTCTAACTGGTCTTCTCCAGGACGGTCGAAGGGTTTAAGGGTTAAGGTCCTGTAGGGTTAGGTTCTAACTGGTCTTCTCCAGGACATGATGGGTGGGTTTAAGGGTTAAGGTCCTGTAGGGTTAGGTGCTAACTGGTCCTCTGGTCTTCTCCAGGACGGTCGGAGGGTTTAAGGGTTAAGGTCCTGTAGGGTTAGGTGCTAACTGGTCCTCTGGTCTTCTCCAGGACGGTCGGGGGGGTTTAAGGGTTAAGGTCCTGTAGGGTTAGGTGCTAACTGGCCCTCTGGTCTTCTCCAGGACGGTCGGGGGGGTTTAAGGGTTAAGGTCCTGTAGGGTTAGGGGCTAACTGGTCCTCTGGTCTTCTCCAGGACTGTGACCACGTCAGCCAGACGGCGGAGGAGTTCTACACGGTGCGGTGCCAGGTGGCGGACATGAAGAACATCTACGTGAGTCTTGTGCTTCTTCTGCTACAGATACTGTTAACAGATGATCGGTGGCATCATGGATTGCAGTAGAAGGGGCAGGAGAGTCTAGTGGTCAGGGTGTTCGAATCCCAGCCAAAAGGTTCAGGGTTCGATCCCCAATGTCCGCAGCCTAACCTGTAGGCAACCTGCTCCTTAACGGCCTGCATCTGAATTCACTAAGTCGCTTTAGATAAAAGGGTCAGTAACATATCAGGTATTATCATCTTGGTGGACAGTAAGTTGAACTTGCAGCGCAACAAACTTGAGTCATCATGAGAGCGTTGGCCATTGAGAGGTAATATTTAGTCTTCAGGCCGACCTCCAACACCAACAACCCAGTGATGATGGATGCTTGTGGGTCTCTGCAGGAGTCTCTGGACGAGGTGACGATCAAGGACACCCTGGAGGGAGACAACATGTACACCTGCTCGCAGTGTGGCAAGAAGGTCCGTGCAGAGAAGAGGTCAGTCCAGGGGAGTTTTCTTTAGATAATTAAAATAATGCATATGTTAAGATAATACTTGACGTTTGATGATGGTCTCTCTGCCGCCCCCCCTCCCCCAGGGCGTGTTTTAAGAAGCTCCCTCGCATCCTGAGCTTCAACACGATGCGCTACACATTCAACATGGTGACCATGATGAAGGAGAAGGTCAACACCCACTTCTCCTTCCCACTGCGCCTCAACATGACCACCTACACCGAGGACTTCCTCATGGGCAAGGGCGAGCGCAAGGAGGGTGGGTCTCGCGCTCATTCAGCACGTAGCACTTGCACGCCCTGGTGGACTGTACCAACATGCTGGCTACAGGTTGTTGGAACGATTCAACGCATCTGGGCGGACACGCCCACTTGGGATGTCACCAGTCAATTTTGACCAGTCAGCCTCACCGCTGGTGGTATCGTAATAGCGATCGGCAGTCATTACTACGATGTGAAAATGAAACCAAGCCTGCATTTCATTATTTTCTTTCTACGCACTCAATATTTTTATTTTTCTATATATTTATCAGTGTATTTGTATGTCTGTATTTATCTTTGTTCTATGCATGACGAAATGAGCTGTGTGACGTAATGAGCTGCATGACGTAATGAGCTGCATGACGTAATGAGCTGCGTATCGTAATGAGCTGCGTGACGTAATGTGATGCAGGTTTCCGGGAGGAGGGCGAGGCCAAAGGGGCAGAGAGCTACGAGTACGACCTCATCGGGGTCACGGTGCACACGGGCACGGCGGACGGCGGCCATTACTACAGCTTCATCCGGGACATCGTCAACCCGCACGCCTACAAGAACAACAAGTGGTGAGCAGATATACCAACAGGCTTGTATAGGACCTGTCTATACCCAACAGGCTTGTATAGGTCCTAGTCGATACCAACAGGCATGTATAGGTCCCTGTCTATACCAACAGGCTTGTACTAGGTTCCTGTCCTATACCAACAGGCTTGTATAGGTCCTGTCTATATGAACAGGCTTGTATTCGGACCAGTCTATACCAAAGCAGGCTTGTATAGGTCCCTGTCTATATGAACAGTCTTGTATAGGTCCGTGTCTATACCTCACCAGGCATGTATAGGTTCCTGACTATACCAACAGGCTTGTATAGTCCCTGTCTATATGAACAGGCTTGTATAGGTCCTGTTCTATATGAAACAGGCTTGTATAAGGTCCCTTGTCTATACCAACAGGCTTGTATAGGTCTGACTATACCAAACAGGCTTGTATATGTCCTGTCTATACCAACAGGCTGTATACGTCCTGTCTATACCGAACAGGGGGCCTTTGTTATAGGTCCTGTCTATACCAACAGGCTTGGTATAGGTTCCTCCCCCCTCTTGTCTATATGAACAGGGCTAGTATAGGCCTGTCTATACAAACAGGCTTGTATAGGGTCCTGACTATACCAACAGGCTTGTATACCAACAGGCTTGTATAGGTCCTGTCTATACCAACAGGCTTGTATAGGTCCTGTCTATACCAACAGGCTTGTATAGGTCCTGTCTATACCAACAGGCTTGTATAGGTCCTGTCTATACCAACAGGCTTGTATAGGTCCTT
>JAOPHQ010000178.1:0-2500 GCA_030340625.1 Merluccius polli
CCCCCCCTTCTCCTCCACACTGTCTTTAGATGCCGACTGCAGTGAAATACGTGGCTCTGTGCACTTCAACCGTATAAACACCTGGACATGATAGGCGGATACACACACACAAACACGCACGCAACACACACGCACACACATAGACACACACACACACATGTGCAAATCTCTTAACACAAAACAGACAGAAAACACACACAAATAAACACACACACAATGTTCATACATAGCAGCTATACAGCTATACAGCAACATACATGTTTTTATGTTCATAGAGAGGATGGACCACCAATTAGGGTTGGGGTTCCTCTAAATGATTCTTTCTGCTCTGCCGACACCAGGCCTGTGGACAGGACTTATCGGTCTGTGGGTATGAATATGCGTGTGTGTGTGTGTGTGTGTGTGTGAATGTGTGCGTGCATGCATGTGTTGTCCATATGTTTGTGTGTATACGTATGTGGGTAATGCACCAACTGCATTCAGGAATATACCCAAGGCTAACCTCTATGCCACAGACACACATTGAGCTCTTGTTATACACACATACTAACGCACACGCGCATGCACACACACACACACACACACACACACACACACACACACGGTCTTATAGGTATCTAAAGTTATCGATCTAGGTATATACGCCTACATTGTCCATACATTTAATACGTTTATTAAATTTCTTTACTCACATCACTGTGTCCGCCGCGGTGTCGCATAACATTTCATTATCCAAATGTTGAGTTTTGTGGGTAGAATAATTGAAAAAAGAGAAGATCTGAATGAAGTTTGCCGCCCTTGAGAGAAGTATCCTTTACTTTGAGCTGTGGAACTTGTGTTGAAACAATGTGTGTGTGTGTGTGTGTGTGTGTGTGTGTGTGTGCGCGTGTGTGTGTGTGCGTGTGTGTGTGTGTGTGTGTGTGTATGTGTGTGTTTGTGTTTGTGTGTGTCTGTGTGAGATGAACTACTTTGGTTATCTGGTGGTCTTAGAGTTGTGCCCTTTACTGTCCTTTTGGTTATTTACTGACCAGACACAACAGCATGATGAATGCTTTCTCTGAACTCCCAAATTTGTTTCCCTTCAACTCGTTCTCCGCTTGTTTGTGTGTAATATGTGTAATATGTTTCCTTGCCTTGGACAGACCAGACAGTATGCACTTGAGACCAGACGGGGTCCGACAGAGTGTCCGGCGTTCAAGTATACAACATTGTGCATTTAAAGACTCGTTTAAGTCATCAATAACATACTGGTGTATAAAAAGCGGCAGGTCACAGGTCATCAAGATACAAAAATAAATAAATGATGAAGCTTTTGTTATTGTAAATGACTTCCCATAGTTTCACATAGCAACCAGAAGCACTGACTTCCCATTAATTATACTAACAAGAAAGAGAATGGGAAACATAAAAGAGAGAGATAGAGAGGGAGAAAGAGAGTGAGCGAGAGAGCGAGCGAGACAGGGAAAGAGAGCGAGTGCACAAGAGACAGAGCGAGAGCGAGAGCGAGCATCCTAATGTCCATGCCAGAAGAAGCCCGGAGGCTACTGTTGTCCATCCCCGTCCGGTCTTGAAGGAGTTAAAGTCACCGAAGGGCCACGGCAGAGTCAACACTGACCGCGGCTCGTCCAGCCCCCCCCGTCCGCCGGATCAATATCTGCAAATAATAAATGAGCTCCCTGGAGGGCTCGCGCTAAACCACTAGCAACGCGGAGAAAAAAAAAAGAAAACACAATTGGTGTGTGTGTGTGTGTGTGTGTGTGTGTGTGTCTGTGTCTGTGTGTGTGTGTGTGTGTGTGAGACTCAATAAGCCAGGTGAATGACTGTGCAGGGGCACATCTTTAGCACTCCATAATAGAAAATTAATGGCGCTCAAATCAGTTCTGAGGGCACCCCCAGGGTTACCTAATAGGCTCAGTTAGAACTGTCATCCCTCCCTCTCTGCCGCCTAAAGTATTGCCCGCAAACATGGGGAGGGGGTACCGCCTGGGAAGATGGGAGTGAGGAGTGAGGGGGTGGGGGTACAGGGGAGATTGTAACTACATTGAAGAAAGGAGGGATACGGTAATACATAGAATATGGCTCAGCTAATATTCGAGTATAGTAAGTATATCCCTTCCAGTTGGTATGAACCGATAGGCTGTGTCTGTCCGGTTCTCGCCGGTGTGCAAATGCGATATTGTGCCTATTGACAGCTGATTGAAGGCGGAGGAAAATCAACAATGGCAAACTGGCATATGTGAGAGAGGAGGCTATTTATTTTGTCGTTAGATGTATTTGCCTAACAGGCTGGTCGAGAGCACAAACGCACAAACGTGTGTCACGTATCTCGACTGGGCTCATCGTTCTGCTTTACAAACGCAACTATAAGGTTCAATAAACACACGCGCGCTGTCCTATTGATCGTTGAACATTAGGCAGCGAACGCTCACAGTATGGAAAACAGAAGGCAAAGAAACAACAAATGATCGGTTGTCAACGCACTCCCGACTGTAAACGTCTC
>JAOPHQ010000178.1:7500-24903 GCA_030340625.1 Merluccius polli
TCAGCTATTCATGGTGATAGTGTGTGTGTATTGCAAAACAAAGGTCAACAATGAAGGTCTGAATGGCTATTGCTTATTACTCTCCGCTTGCTCTCTTTCTCTCTCTCTCCCTCTCTCTCTCTCTCTCTCTCTCTCTCTTTCTCTCTCTCTCTCTTGCGTATGTGTCTGAAAAAAAAAACATTTAAACACACAGAAGGCACAGGGAGGCTTTGATCTTAATGGTGGCTTTGTTAGGAGATACAGTTGTTGGCTCTCTGGTTGGTGTTTCCCAGAGTGAATGAGGCTACTTCAGCAGATGACTACCTCCTATTCTTCATTAGGGTCGTCCTTTAAAGCAGAATTATGACTGGCAATCTGCCCTGACATTATCTTGATCACTGTGTGTGTGTGTGTGTGTGTGTGAATGTGAAACTGTTTTTAAAAAAAAGACACACACACACACACACACACACACACACACGATATGAGTGTGATCAAAAACAAAATGCACGTTCATATCCCTCCTCCCACACACACACACACACACACACACGGGGAGGGAGCATGTGATATTTAGCTTAATTCACTTTCTCAAACAACAAGCCCTCAAACCCCCCCCCCCCCCCCACCACCGTCCCCGTCCACCACCGACCCCACTCCACACCCCATGTGACTGACGCTTTCATGAGTCCACTCAAGGACGAACCGCAGTCGGCTGGCCCTGGGTGGCGGCGGCGGGGAAGGCTGCGTTGCCGTTAGCTACGCCGTGTGTCCATCAGATAATGATGGATAGCTTTAAAGCCGACCCTCAGCGTTAAGGAGATGAATGGTCGACTCGGCTTCTTACTCAGCACTTTGGCCTTTCCCCCCCCCCCCCCCCCCCCCCCACCACCCCCTGCTCATTGTGTGTGCTTTATCACACAAACACACCCTGAGCTTGCTAGGGTACAGAGATTAGCACACCGCTGTCTGGGGAAAAAAAAAAAAAAAAAAAAGTTTACCAATCACACCTGTGCCGGTGGCCAATCAGCAGCGGTTAAGCGCGCGTCGGAAAGCGGCGTCTCCTGCACCTCCCGCGTGAGTCTCCGGCCGGCTGCGTTTGTGGCCGCGGCGCTTACAAGCTGCTCTCCCCCCCCCCCCCCCCCCGCGCGACGAGCGGCGGGGGAGAGGGAGAGGGAGAGAGAGAGACACGGGGCAATGAAGAGAGAAGCGGCATGGAGAGAGAGCGAAAGACGGTGAGCCGGCAGAGCCCCGTGAGTGAAGCACCGTGTAAGGGAACCGCCTGCCCTCGACCGTCTCATTAGGCTAATGTTTTTTTATAAGGCACTTCAAATGTCAAGCCGTCGGTGGATTTAGTGTAAACTTAAATTCCATTACCTGGCAGGCATTAATTGCTAACTGAGCTCAGGGATCTTTCCCTTGGGGCCTCTTTGTTTCCTCTTTGTCATCTGGCTAACTATTCTGTCTAGACTAACTTAGAGCACCATAATCCACCATGGGGATCAATAAACGGCACATAATTCAGCTCCAATAATGAGCTTTCCCTTCAACGCAAACGCCGGCCCACTTCCCGTTGGAGCGGGCGGGGGCGTAAAATGATAATGTAATTATTAAAAGGACAGGCGAAATGAGTAAGCACTTTCCTACGAGAGAGGGAGGGCAAGCAGGAGGCCCAATTAGACACACTTAGGGCTGTCATTTTTATTGGAGACATAGCTAATCAAGGAGGCAGATACGGGGGCATCCATTTCAGCAGGTAATGGAATGACAGTCCCAGACTCTCCCGTTTCCAGGGAGAGTGTGATGTCATCAAGAGTGCCCTGCCGTCGCGCCAAGTGGCCACACTTTAATGTGGTACAATGGATAGGGTTTCGCCCGGCAATCAGAGATACTGAGATGGGGACTTGTAAAAGGAGAGGGGCGTCATTAGCACTCCTAAATGGGTACACATGAAGCGTACCCGGGTTATTCTTCAAATTTCGCAACTGCTTTGTTATAACTAGCTCTATGGCGGCTGCCGTTACGTTTTAATGATCCCACCCAAACATGTAAACCTGAATTTGGGCTGGATCGACCAAATAACGTCGTCGGCCATAACCCCTGACGTACTGTCAACTGTTGCCGCGCTGTCCACCATCATGCAAATCACTGTTATGCTAACCACTGTCTTATTAACCGCTGTCCTGCTAACAGAGAGGCAGACTTTCGAACGGAACAGCCAGAGACATGCGGTGCATAATGAAGTCGGCAGTAACCTGGGGCCCTATCAACTTACTCCTTTTTTTCCCCCCTTTAATTATATGCATCCTTGAATCCGAGCCCTATGAAGAGAAACAAGTTAATTCTGTACACCCAAGTGCTCCTGATTTCCTCTGCGGGCTATGTGGAGGGGTCCATGGCGGATACATCAGGCCTTTACGGCAGGTTTGTTCACACTGTTTATCTGCCGGTGACATTTGCCGCACAGTCCCTGCCGCAGCATAATTACCCCACTTATTCACCATAGAAGACTACAAGCCTGGCGGGGAGTGCCCCGCCACAAAGGTTGCAGGACTTAAGGCTACATTCTGCCGTCAGACTCCAATGGCCGCGGCTCCATCAAAAGATGCCATTCATTTAAGCAGCGGCATGGGTGTCCGCGTGAGAGAGTAAGCCAACGGGAAAATGGGCCCTAAACTGGCCCGCATGCACGGCCGCAAACAAAGAGCATCGCGGCGGCTGACGACGAGCAATTTACGGCAGGCTGCACATGCTTTCAGAAATGCACTCCCGAAGAGCTCTGGCACTCTCAGAATGTCACAGTTCCCATGGAGGATTGACATTTGGAGTGGGCTCTCCCGGCCCCGAAGGCAGGGAAGTGGGAGAAGATAGCTATCCATAGCCCGACGAGGGACACTGTCGGGGGAACATGACGTGCGAGGTAAAAAAATAAAATACATATATATATATCACACGAGGGAGCATCCAGTGTTTTTTTGCTGTAGTAAGTAAACATATTGTCAGTGCCAAGCACAGGAAGAACTGGTCAAACCTCATGTCTGTCTCCACTGCCGACACATTTCGTGTTTAGGTCTCGTGGGTGCATTGCATGACAAGAACCATAAACATGTCAAACCGATTAACAATGCGATTTTGCGATGCCCCGATGCACTTTGTATTTCTATAATGTATCTGCTGTACATTTTTCCCCAAGTGCCATAAACCTGCACACTGCTCCCTTTGGATGACCACTGACGGTCTCAGCAGACAGCGATAGCACAAAGGCACCACTGTAACAGATGTGTTGCCCCGCGCCTGTCCTCCCTTTCCCCCTTTCTGCCAATCATCGCCGTTTTAGATGAGTTGTTATGCTAATTGTATTGAGAACACACCCAGTTCCAGCTTAACAAGGGAGCTGCCAATTAAAACCAGGGGTAATGTTTCACCATCACTTGCCGTGCAACTCCTCAACTGCCCAGAGTTCCCCTATGCAGTCTTATCTGTCAAAGGCAGTCTGCACAGATGGATGACAAGTGAAGACGGGGATATTTAGTTTGAGGTTGTGCGGTAATGAGAGTCACGTGCTTCCCGGCGTTCGAATTTCAGTCTGGCTCTTCTGATCCTAAAGCTGCAATCAACACTGGGCCATCTGCAACACTTCAATTAGCATAATTGGTGTACATTACATGCTCATATAGAGTACATTTTTATCCGCTTTTCTTTGCCCTTAACAAGGCGAGCCGCGGCGATGCGACGGCAGCGACACCGTTGATTAGATACGGATAGAGAGAGCGGCAGTCAGCCAGAGTGCCTTTGTGGAAACTGACAATCATGACTCGGTGGACGGCCAGGTGCGAGGGCCAGAGTGCGAGCGGGGCCAGGAGTGTGTCTGACACAAGCGCTGGCCCTACACCTGGAACCGGGGCCGCGGTGACAGACAGCCTGGCCGTCCCTCTCAGACAGAGAGGCAGACCGTGTGCAGGCAGCGTTCAGACCCCTTCCAGCTGCTCAAGTTGAATAAATTGGACCCGATTAGAATTAATCGCAGTTGTCCGGGTCGTAATTTGCAAAAAGGAAAAAGGACCGTATCCCGGTATATATCCTTAGTGGAGTACAACTGTGGCAAACAAAAAAGAGCCAAACTTGTATGACTGCAACAGACCGCCCTAGTTCTGACAACCTACACTGCACACACAGCAAACTAATAAGAGAGATGTAGGTATTTCAAGGCTTTGCACTGCAGTGCTAAAGCTGGTCCCCACCATCTTCATACACCTGCTCCACACCTTGCTGTGCGGGAGCTACAACAGATTGTCCAAATTAGCTGCGGTCCCCTGAAAGTTTCAGCCTTGGTCAAAGCTAATGTGCTTGTTTGTCAACCGAGGTTATCTGGAAGTTACAATACAATACGCTATAAGTCTCAATTGACTACTTAGTTAGGAAACAGAGGTTGTGTTTGTTTCCCCCCCCCCTTCTTTTTTTGACAAATCACCACTTATGCTGTGCTCATGAGCAGCCTGCAGAATACACTCATTGCCATTTAAAATGTTATGGGCCTGCAGAGAATTCATGAAGCTTTAACTCAAACTCTGATTTAAAAGAGTCCTCTTACAGGAAGCCATTTATTCATAGCACAGGAAAAAAAAAAAAAGCTACCACCATCAGCACAACAGTTGATACACCACACACCAACCAGGGAGGGGAAAGGAAAACACCACATAAACAACACGATGGCCTGAACATGGAAACCCAAAAAATGTAACTACAGTCATTTGTCCAACATCGTGGGTCTGAACCGCAGCATTTTTGCTCAAATAATAAAGTGGTGAATTCAATTAAAGTGGTTTCCCAAAGACACATCATAAGAGATGGAGAAGGGCTGTAGCCCAGGCCTGAACCCGGTAAACCCCCTGCTGCCGCCTCCCCCCAATCCCCCCAATCCCCCCCCCCCATCGGTCCGCCTGCCTGACAAATAGATGGCGGTGTATAATTGAAACACATTGCTGCCAGCGTAGGTCAATACCATTGCTCTCCTCGCTCACCAGCACTAGATTAACAGACTCCATTTTATCTTCCCTTGGCCCGTCCCAGGCTGACAGAGCCCCGGCATCAGCTGCTTATCCATAAAAGAGAGGCCGCCTTATCTTGAAAATAAACAAATACATAAAGTGTAACAGCCTGCTGTCTGTCTGGGCAGTTAAGGGCTATTTAGTTTAAGGCAAACAAGTGGGCAGTGTTGTGTTTAACACATCGCTTCAGGATCAACCACCAAACTGTCACGGTGGAAAAACTAGTCCACAAAATATCTGATACATATAGGCCTCTATATACAAAATATAAAAGGGATACATTTAAAACATGGACAGGGGAAATGAGGGATTGTTTATAAAGGGCCTAAACAATATTGAATGAAAAATATCAAATTCTAATTAAAAGACGTTTGGCTAAACGACCAAAAACAAAGCCACTGAGACGAGGCATGTGTAACACAGAGCGCAGGATAAGGTTCAAAGGAGGCATCAAACATGCATGGACATCTTACCTCTTCAGCTCATTTCCTCCAAAACCAACACAGCTTTGTGTGATCATACCACCAAGTTCAAGCAGGCGGGCATCATTTCAACATCGAATCATTATGTTGTCTCATTTTACTTTTAAATAAATAATGTATGATCTCGGGCAATAACCTAAGAAATCAAGTCTCTCTCGCGGGTTAGATATGCAGAAAGGAAATCATTAGATTTCATCACTAAATAGATTTAAACCAATTTAGGAGTTATATGTAATGAACCTTATGCTCTACAAAACATTTCTATATCACACCCAATGTCAAGCAAGTTTACGCATAGCAATGTCATTCAAGGTTGGACGTTTGCAATGTCACTGGGGCAACCATGGTCACATTTCTCAAATAACAACCGAGGGCTTTGACTTACGTGGACAATCGACTGCCAAGCCATCAGTCTGTTTATCCACGATAAACACGCAGGATTAATTAGCATTAGCACGAGCGTAATATGAAGCTAAAACAGCTGATTATATGTATTTAAGCCCAAGCATTACATGTATACAGACTAAAATTAACTTGACAAACAAATCGGAAAATAAGGGTGAGGGTTCAAGGGTAAAGGAAAAATCCATTATCTCCCACTCCTGAATCTGGTTTAATGTAATTATCTGTTGGGTTAGATGAAGTTAATTGAATCTCGCCCATCCAATTTGTTTACAGTTTAGCTGTAAGGATTGTAAGGAAAAATCTCTGACTTTCGACATCACAGCAAATGAATAAATACCCTAAAAAATAAATCCCTAAGCAGCGGGGGTGGGGTGGGGGGGGGGGGGACCGGGACACAAATTGCGTCTGTGTGTGACTGCGCATCTGCATGTGTGTGTGTGTGTGTGTGTGTGTGTGTGTGTGTGTGTGTGCTTGTGCCTGAACAGGGGCGTACACGGTATACACAGACAGGCGCTACGTTCCCGTCCGCGTACTTCTGTTTGCACTTTTGAGGCGTTGATGTTTACGTACGCACGTTGCCCACATTTGAACACACGCAAATTAGCCACGGACGGATATTCAATTAAATCCTTTGTCGGCGGGCGAATGCAGGGGCAGCGCCGGATACGGAGTACAGTAATCCATGATGCACAACTAGGTGTCAGCCCCATTGTCTGCCCGACGGACGGAAATTGTTTGCAGGCGTGCCTCGACCAACAGATTAGACCGACTGCTGGGGCGGGGGCGGGGGGGGGGGGGGGGTGGTGTTGGTGGGGGGCGAGGGGTTGTGTAGGGGGGGAGGCGAGGGGGGGAGGCGAGAGGGGGGGAGATAAGAAAGCAGCCAGCAGTATTGTAGGCGTCACATCCTTGCCTTCTTATTACATAGAAAACAAATAGGCAGACCAAACAATGGCTTCAATCCCCTCCATACAATTAGGGTGCTTTTTTTTTTGACACCACTGACATTGTGTTTGCTTGCCACCCACTTCATTCTGTCTGCACCCCTCTCTCTCTCTCTCTCTCTCTCTCTCTCTCTGTCTTCCTCCCTCTCTCTCTTGTCATATTACATGCAAAAATAGGTCTGTCATTTAGATAAACTCTTGAATTATATCAAGTCTCTTTGTTCACCTTAAACTCACCTTAAAAAGTGTCTGTTTAATTATTTCCTCTCTGTATGTAACGCAATAGTTCCTGCAATGCTCATTGTCACGTGCGAGCGGCAAACGCTTTTTCTGATGCCGGAGAACAGATCCTCATGATAAGGTTGCACTGAGTTTAATTAAATCACAGCATAATACTGTCACATAACACTGTCACAGCGGCAGAGTCGGGTCTTGCGAACGCGAATCGCCGATTCCGGGATGAAAATGTAGCTTAAAATGTCCCTGACATATGGGCTAATAGAAACGGGAACATTTTGAAATGCCTCCATCGAAGAGGTGAACACGTCTTTGCATTTTCAAACGGTGTGTAGTAGGCCCACATGTAAATGTTAAATAACTGTTCCAAGGTTCCCTCTTTTCCATGTGTTGAGTTACGGTGTGTAATGTAATTTGACAGCCCTCCATTCAGCGTGCCAGGCTAAAAGACAGATACGCGGCACAGGTGAAGGTCAGACACATTTCTGTATCGCTACCCATACTGTGTTATGTATTGCTGCTCCATGAAGTCACACATCCATTGTCTGTTTTTTTTATGTGATTTTATTTTTCGTACCAAGCCCCATAGAGTTAGTGGAACAAGGCCAGTGACCCTCTAACAACATTAATTTGTAAGCGGGGTTGACAACGAATGTACGGGCAAATGAAAAATTGTTCAGAGAAAACGGAAAAGTAATAGACGCTCGTGTCATAAATGTACCCATTTATTGCACGAAATGGGTACACACTTTAGTTTTCCGCTCTTTCAGGGTGCTCCCTGCTGTAGGATTTAAAGCATAAAGACGTACAGACGTCTGATACAGCATAACAACATTTGACAACAGGGAGCACTGCTATACAATCCCCCCCCCCCCCCCACCCCCCCCCTCCCCTCATGGGGTACATCAGCTATCTCAACCCATTGTGAAGGTTACATACAATACAGAGCACAACCAAAGCAGGTGTGGGCTGGGGTGGTGGTGCGTGAAATCCAGCTCAACACTTAAATTCACAGAGAGAGAGAGTGTGTGTGTGTGTGTGTGTGTGTGTGTGTGTGTGTGTGTGTGTGTGTGTGTGTGTGTGCGTGTGTGTGAGATATTGAAGGTCTTAAATCGATCACCTATCAGTGTACGTGCCTTCGATTGGACCGCGTTAGCTGTCAGCTGATGGGCGGCGGCGTACGAGTGTCCCGCCAGAACTCAGCAGCCACGCCCATTCCTGGCCTTTGGCTGCCTACAACCTACGCATATTTTTCATACATTTCTATGGCGTTTTGCATACAGGTGTGTCCACCACTGCATATGTGCCTTCGACAGAATATTCTATGCTTCATTTTGTCTTCATGCTGAATATCAATGTTTGAGATGTAAAGGGTGCTCATCTCAACCAGGTGCTGTGGTAGAAACCATAGTAGAAAAAAAGGTGCAGCATGCACATATGTGTTTATAATTGCCCGTAATGTTCATGGAGATTATTTACCTGGAAAGTGCTCGCGAGTGGTACGGCAACTGCTGGGCGTGTAAGTGTTCATGTTGCGGACTATCTCCTGTAAGCATTGATCAGCTTCGTTCTAGAACGGCGTAACGCTATGCTGCCAGAACAGCTGGTTGTTCCAGGGGCAACTGCCTATTTCAAATTTGCTTAAGTATAAATGATTATTGCCAATTAGATGCCCATTAATTGTGCAAGCATGGGACGCTGCCAGCTGTTTATTTAAGTAAAAATAGTGCTTTCGTTTGGTTTTCTCCCGTGCCAAAAGCATTGTCTTTTTTGCCCGCCTGCGAACATACAGTAATTATACATAACATGTATTTTTAATAAAGTAGGTACTTCTAAATTATAATTTGGTCAGCGACGGTATAGCTCTATGAAACGACTGCACTGTGCGGAAAACAGTTAAATATACGGTTTTCTATGTATATATTTATTTTTTTAAATTATCAACAATGTGCAAAAATCATTAAGTCCAAACTTTATTTCCCCCCCCCACACTTTAACCTAGATAAATGTCTTTCCGCAACTCTCTTGCAGAGAGCGCTGGACTGTTGCTGCACGCGTGATGAATGGCTGTCAGCTGCTCTGGCAATCTGGCAAGCTTTAACCTGACCTTACAACAATAGCCCAGGACCCTCTGCTTGTGTCCCTGACCGTCAGAAAGAGCTGAATTTAGTCTTTTCAGTGGTCCTGGCCTGACCCGGGTACAGCCTGCTAAGTCTCCGAGCAACACACTCCTATTCCCCCAAGCTGCTCCCCGGCCAGCCTTAGCTCAGGCTTCCAGGAGGAGGCATCCATTGCAAGTGTCATTAGGTGACCCCTCACCCCTCTCTGAGCCAACCCTATTAGAGGAGTGGAGACCAGACACAACCTGTCTCACCGTTAGAGGACGGGGTGCTGAGCAACACCACGCAGCGGCGGGTCGGCGGCGGGATAAACAAAAGCGTTGCCGCGCCAGCCGCGGCGAGTGCACGCGCGCGCGAGGGAGCGAGACAGGCATCGCGGTGAAAGATGGATGCGTTTTGAAATGGATGGAAATTATTCAACCATTTACAACCCCTGCTCGCGCATCCCTGTTATTCTATTTGTCTTTCACCACTTAAACTGTAAAATCATAAACAGAGCTGCTATCATTTCTCTCTCCGGCTTGTTGCCTCACTTCCACAAAATAACACATCATTGGACAGATAGCATCAATTCTACCCACAGTAATCCCAGCACCTCTGGTTGTATCATTCATTCAATTCCAGCCGCCGGCTACATCCAGCATTACACACTGCATCAAGATTACAGGAGAGAGGCACAATGAAAAAGGGAGGGAGAGGGAGAGAGAGAGAGAGAGAGAGAAAACAAGGGTAGAAAAGTGGTTTGTATCCATCATTTAACGATTGTTGAATAGATTTTTATGGTGCCTATGTCTGCATGAGTGTGTGTTTGTGTGTGTGTGTGTGTGTGTGTGTTAGTGCGTGCATCCGTGCATGCTTGTGCATGCATATGTGTGTGTGTGTGTGTGTGTGTGTGTGTGTGTGTATGTGTGTGGTGTGTGTGTGTGTGTGTGTTAGTGCGTGCGTCCGTGCATGCTTGTGCATGCATATGCGTGTGTGTGTGTGTGTGTGTATGTGTGTGTGCGTGCGGGGCTGTATTCTGCATCTTTCTGACATGCGGAGAGCTGTCCCTTAGCCCCGTGTTATTTAGCGGCCGCGTGACAGTAGGTGGCCCCGGTGGATTTGCGGGGGTCGCAGGACTCCAGTGACCTGGTTTACACCGGTGGTTTAGACAACCCTCGCCTCCTCGCTCGTTCTAGCTGATGCAATTAACCTTGTGCCGTTTTAACCCCGCTATTCAAACTGCAACAACACCCCCGCTCCACCACTGGGCCACGAATGCAGAGCAAGAAAGTAAAAAAAAAAAAAAAGGAAAAGTATATTTTCTGAGGCAAGGAAATGCAACCATTAGAGGGCGAGGCAGAGGTCGATACATGTATTGTACTGATGTACAGGTATGTGTCTGTACTGCTTTTCCTGCCTGCCTGACTAACAAATGACTGACTGACTGTCTGGCTGGCTGGTAGTCTATCTATCCGACTGCCTGTTGGTCCATCCAGCCAATTGACCGGTTAGCTGGCTGGCTAGCGCACTGACTTTGCCATAGCAGCACCTCATTGGCCGGCTGGCCGACCGCCCTGGTAACTGATTGGCCGCCTGGCTGCGCTACATCCCCTTCTCTCAGGGGACGCTGGGTTTGCAGGTCTGGCATTGGAGAGCGGGCGGAAAGATGAAGAGGGCGTGTCAGGCTCCCCTTTTAATGGTCAGGAGTGTGGTTAGTTCCACCGACTCAGGACCGTCCCCCGTGACTCTGGGACCACTCCACATAACTGGCCATAATTCAACTCATTTGGCAGTTTGGGGTCTCTGAGGTCTGGGGATAAAAAGTGTGGAGAGGCCTAATGGCAGACGGAGGGACCAGCTGAGGGCACTTCTTGCGAGATCTCCACAGGAGAACATTTCTGGAGCAAAGCCTGCGAACCCCAATGATCTATTAGCCACAGTGAGCGGGCGGACCAGAGGAGAGCGGGGCTAGGGGACACGCAGCGGAGAGCATCCTAGATCTACAGGTATGCTGTATGAAGCATATAACCAGAAAACATATATGTATCACCCAAAAAACACATTACAGACATGTTTACACTAGTGAATATGTGTCCAAATACTTTGCTTATTTGTGTTAGTATGTGGAATTGCACTGACAAATGCAGGAATAGCAACAGGGAAACAACAGCTCATGGTACCAAAACAGCGTCCGCAAATCCTTTTGAGCTTTCGTAGTTCAAAAAGCCAACAATGTCGTTTTGCATTTTCACGAGCAAAGATCATCTCTCCGACAGATGGACACAAATAAAAATGATCCGCACATGAACCCTTTTCATTAAAGACACATACGAGCACACGCACACGCACACTACACTACACTAGACCGAGCGCCTGCTCGTGTATCAACCCGTCTAGTATGCGGGTGTTGATTAGCTCCTAAACGCAGTTAAGAAAAAAAAAAAAGGGGATTGGGTTGAAGGATGTGTTTTACCAAACATTCAAAGTGCCGCTGTAGTGAACAGTGATGGAGGGAACTGCGCTGCCCATGCCTGTCTCTGTGGCGCTGCGGGGGGGGCCGAGACCTCCTGTAGGGGCTTAATTGAGATGCCGGCGGTGGAATTGAGGGAGTGGTGGGGGTGGGTGTGGGGGGTAAGGGAGGTGTCATAGTGTGTGTGTTTGGCAATGGGTGGATTTCTTTTTAAAGACTTTTTAGTCTAGGCATGTTTGCTTTTTGGGTGGGGGGGTCTCTGAAACAGGGGAAGGAGGCAGTGAGAATGAGAGGGAGAGACAGCTAGATGGAGGGGGGGGGTGATGAAAGGAGTGAAAACAAGGAGTGTGTGAGCACATCGATGGACATGTGTGTGTGTATGTGTGTGTACGCGCGCGCGTACTCGCGAGTCTGTGTGTGTAAATGAGTGACAACCCGGCTGACCCTGAGCTTTGAGCGCTCAGGCAACACAATTAAATGGTGTTGAAGCGTGCAAATTAATAATCAATCTCCTTTATTATCACTGATATGGAATTAATAAAGCTGGGTGAAAATAGATATTATTTTTGTTTAACTCCCACAAAGTCCATGCTCACGTGTCTGGTGGTGCGTGTGTGTATGTGTGTGTGTGGTAGCAACACAATGGACAGCAGCAGGGGCTGTAGGCGCATAGCAGTAGTAGCAGTACTAGAAGTATTGCGGTGCGTTCGCATTGAGACGCGTCAAGACAACCGCGTGCGACTCGCTCCATCGTTTTCCTATGGGGGGGAAAGCGCCGCAGCGATATTTGCATGCGGCCCGACCTCGTGACGCGTCGCCTCGCCTCGAAGTCGAAGCGATTTCATCTTTGACCCGGGTTACCCTGGTCACTGATTTTGTGCGTGTCTCAAACTTTGCCTTGCTCAAAGGAAAACAACGCCCCGACTTACGTCATATCCTGATCATGTCAAAATACACCGACCTTTTTTTCTTTTTTTTTTTCTTTCCTACACGTGTCACGAGACACATCATCCTAACACATCGGGACGGAGGGATGATGGGAGGAAAAGGCGGAGAAAGAGAGGAGAAAACGCAGAATTGACAAAGGAAGAGACTCCAGAATCCAAGTGGGTGTAATTTGGGGGATTAGGCACCCCTGTGTGCTGCTTAAGGGGTGGATGGGTGTGTGTGTGTGTGTGTGTGGGGGGGTGGGGGGGGTGGGGGGGGGGGTGGTAGGGGGACATGATGTGAAGGTTAATCACAGGCTGGGAGCTCCTAATACGAGTCATGACAGCACCGCAGAGGCAATCAGCGCGGACGAGGAAATGAGCGGGTCACAATATTAGACCTTGATTAAAATCACCGTGATTACACTGTGGCTCCAACTCGCACGCTGTGGGTTTCCAAACATCTGTCTGTTGAGACGAGACAACCGCCTCCCCCCCCCCCCCTTAGATCATGAAGTGAGCGCATCAAGTGTAAGCCGCACCTGCAGAAGGGGGCGACCCGCGCGTAGACACACACACACACACACACACACACACACACACACACACACACACGCATGCACTTGCACCGAAATCATGCACACACATCAGTAGAAAAATGTTGCAGCTTTCTCTCTAACGTGCCCACTCACTGACCCTCATCCTCCCCCCCCCCCCCCCCCCCCCACCCCCACCACCACCCACACCCCCCCCACCCAACACACATGGGAGAGAAAAAGTGCGGGGATATGTGTCTTGTTTATCACTAACAAGCATCCTTTCCGTTCACTTTTTCGGAGATTCAGCGCAGCTATGTATATAGGGCCAGCTGCTCGGCGGTATTTGTATTTGTATTTGTATTCTTATTATCTCGGTTCGGTTTCTGTTACCTCTGTGTTTCATTCCCATCGCGGTCGCTGCCATGACACCTGGATCTCCCCTCCGGGGGATTAATAAAGGTTTATTGCGTTTGCTTATTTTGTTGCTATTATTATCTAGGACAAACAAAATATGTAGGACGCGTGTCAGAATTTGGCGTGCATTTCTGAAACGCCTTGATTGGACGGAAGATTTGAAAAAATGTAAAAAATAAATAAATAAAAGCTTTGCTATGCGGGTTAAAGAGCCTGTTACCCGCTTTGTTACACGAACCGATTGTTTTACCGTTATTTCCCCGCGAACACAGACAAACAAACACATCCTCCTGAGGATACACAGGCGAGTGATATCGTCTCCCGGAATAAACACTGCGCCGACGCAGGCAGAGCAAACGACGCCCGGTCAATACGCCGCACATACATTATATTTCTCTTTCATTATTTTGTTCATAGCAACTTGAGTGGGAGTCAATCTAAAAAAAAAAAAAAAGTGGCGAAGACGCAAACAGTGTTCATTCCCTTTAACAACAATGTAAAATCAATACGTGGTCTGAAGCGGCTGGGGGTGGGATGGGGGGGGGTGGTGGTGGGGGGGGGAAAGAAAAAAAAAAAAAGAAAAGGGAAACAACATTGTAAAGCAGTAATTGACGTGTTGAAGTAATTCACACTTGCTAGTACAAGGCAGATTGGCTCAATGTTTATTTAACCGGCCAAGCTGGCACAGTGAAAACGATACGGCAGCTGTAGCTCTTACCAGATGCTGATGGTACCGTGTCCGTCTATCACACGGTCCCCCATAACCTCCCACCGCCACACACACACACACACACACACACACACACGCACGTGTGCACACACACACACGCACGCACAAATTGTGTCTCCCCTTTCCACTGCAACCTGACAACCTTAAAACGACTGTATCATGAGAGATGCATCTGTCACGCTGGCTGACACCAGCGCTGGGTCCTCCCAGTAGAGGGGGGGGGGGGGGGGGGGGGGGGGCACCGTGGAGGATACAACCACACAGTGACACCAGAGACCAGAGAAGACACGCGGTATGAACCTGCACCGTCTCTCTGAGATCCTGACCGAGATGATGAAGCCTCGATGCAGAGTGTATATAGCGAACATTAACACCATCATCATCGTAACACGTATTACATGACACCTATTATTATTAACACACACACACACACACACACGCATGCTTGCATGTAAGCGCACAGGCAGTCAGACAAACACGCGTGCTTGCATGCTTGCTTTGCATGCATGCACGCATTTTTTGCATGTTTTGGACGTTGTGCATAATGGACACTGGGTAGAGAGAGAGACGGAGAAAGTAGAAAACAGACGCCTCCTATGAATGAAACGATAAAGTGTATACATTCCCGACACAACTTCGCCCAAGAGAGGCCGACAACACACATCCGCGCCGCGTCGTTAGCCTGGCCTTGCCTGGTTGCCTTCCTTTACGCCGTGCCTATAGTCCGACATCTAAGCAGAGAGAGGACGAAGGAGGAGGAGGAGGAGAAGAAGAAGAAGAAGAAGAAGAAGAAGAAGAAGAAGAAGAAGAAGAAGAAGAAGAAGAAGAAGAAGAAGGAGGAGGAGGAGGAGGAGGAGAAGGAGAAGAAGAAGAAGAAGAAGAAGAAGAAGAAGAAGAAGAAGAAGAAGAAGAAGAAGAAGAAGAAGAAAAGCATGACAAAAGAAAGGGGAGGGGGGGAAAAAATAAATGTGACTCGAGAGTACGAGAGGGAAATATGGAGCGCTGCGGCGATGAGCCATCCCGCTATCAGCTACCGCAATTAAGTAGTACAATGTAAAATGTCACAGTGGATCTGTGTCATCGGCGGGGCTGTCACGGGGAAAGGCCAGGAGCCTCGGCGAAGGAGATGAGAGGAGCAGAGGAGGAGGAGGAGGAGGAAGAGAGGAAGAGCATAGAGAATCCCATAGGCATGGCTAGTTTTAGTGGCAGAATAGTGAGAGCGAGAGAGAGAGAGAGAGAGAGAGAGAGAGAGAGAGAGAGAGAGAGAGAGAGAGAGAGAGAGAGAGAGAGAGAGAGAGAGAGAGAGAGAGAGAGGGAGAGAGAGAGAGGGAGAGAAGGGACTCTCGTCCAGATGCAGGAATGTCAGCACAGTTGTGTTAATGAAGGACGGAGGTGCAGGGATATGATTAACTGACTATACGTATTACCTGTGTTCAGGCTGACGGCACGCGTCAGGGTTAAGGCACGGAGTGTGCGCGTGTGTGTGTGTGCGCGTGCGTGTGTGTGTGTGTGTGTGTGTGTGTGTGTGTGTGTGTGTGTGCGTGTGTGTTTAAAAACGCTAAAAAATGTAAAATTCAATAACTAGTGCTCAATAATGGATTTAAATGTAATATATGTATGGGTTTCCATAATAATATAGTTCGTTTTAGCCTCGCAATCCAAATGCATGGCGAGTCGTCAGTGACAGACTGGGACACATATTCGGCCCTGGCATTTAAACGGATTGACTGGCCCACTTCTGATTTTAATGTAGCCTGTTTTTTTTTTTCATTACATGATTTATCTTAGACCTAATTATCGTGTGCCACATGCCTTTTTACATTTTTACTGCTTTGCTATTGTGCGTTAAGTTATTATAAGCACAATGCATTGTTCTTGCATGCGGTTTTGATTGGCCGGACAGCTGGCTAACTTTTCATCCAACACACACACACATACACACACACCAACACACACACACACAGACACATGCCGCAGTGGCTAACTGGCCACGCATCTGCATGAAATAACAACAAACCCCATAGAATAAGACAAGCGTGTCCTTCCACACAGAGTCTAGAGGCGTCACATTAGTGCTCTTTCCTGCTACTTTCCCAATGCTTTTCTCACAGCGTTGCTGGTGGTGGTGTTTTACGGGATGACATTTCAGAAACATGTCCAATTTATTGTGTTTTGGGGCACGCAAAGTAGCCATACCTAATTCAATTGAGGCACGTGTTTGTGCAAGTTTAGGGAACATGTTTGCACATTTAAATGCATCAGACTCCAGAATCGTGGTTTTTAGCAGCCTTATCTTACACATTTTTCGTTCCATTTTGATCACAACCGAGATGCTATTAATCCTACATGTTTACCGTCTACCAGTAACCGCTGTACTTTTGAATTGATATCCTCGCCTCGACCCGGACCCCTCCACTTTGGAAGAGGGGTGGGATATTGGGCCGGGCCCAGGCAATATCAAATGGGTCGATAACGCGGCCAAAACATGTTTTAATTATTTTTCGGTACTTTTTTTTTTTTCTGGTTAAAATGTTATTCTATTTTAATTTCTTTAATTTCTCACAATCGGACCGACCCTTCTGGCATTTGCCCAAATGCCAGATGGCCAGTCCGACCCCGCATGTCGTGTTATTTTATTCATACAATTTAAAAAACGGTGACCAAGTAACACCAAGTATTGCTATTTTTGTATACTTATATTGTAAAGAGCCATTCTCAACTAACACCCCAAAAACACTATAGCTCTCCTATACACACTATGTTTGTCCCGACAGCAGTGTTTTCGCTTTCTATCCACATGATGAGGGATACTGTGATGAAAGATGCCTTTTAATTTTCAGCTCAGCATCATTTTGACATGTGTAATTGATGAAACTCCACGGGATATAATAAATCATTTGCAGATTCCCCTCCTGGTTTTGATCAAGTCTGGATGACCACACTTCCAGCCACAGTCATTATATCGGGTTGGGTGGGTGGGGGGGGATAGATTGAAAGCGTGTCGAGGCATGCTCTTTGTTATTGTCATTAGGCCTCCTGCACAGACCACTCTATCGCATGTGAGCCGTGGCAGAATTATCACCTCCACGCGTACGACTGGGTGCACACTGTCCACACACACACACACACA
>JAOPHQ010000179.1:5000-24649 GCA_030340625.1 Merluccius polli
TTACCACACTTTAGGTTAGTGCCTAAAGTGTAGCAGTATATTATCCAATAAATGAAATGACATGTAAATAATGATAATGAAATTCGATGACTGATTTGCATTTGAGCGAATCTATTGAAACTATTGAACCGTAGTCTGTGTTCATTGTAATATAATCACATTGGGTTTTGCTCAGAGCGGAGCAAGCAGACATTTAGTCTAACTCTAATATTATTTTTAGTTCCCTCTCTATCTCGCTGGCTCTTACTCTCTCTCTCTCTCCCCCTCCCTGTCTCTCTCTCCCCCCTCCCTGTCTCTCCCCCCCTCCCCGTCTCACTCTGTTGGCGTCCTGGTGTTTTATAAATAAGCACTACTGCCAGTGTTTACCATGAGGGCTATTAACAGATCCTGGGTGATAGATACGGGGCTGCTAGATGGTCTCCGTCCCTCCTTCTCTCCCTCCCTCTCTCTCTCCCTCCCTCTCTCTCTCTGGGGCTCACCCTCCGCTGCCAGGCTGTTTAGACTGAGCTGGGGAGGTGCTGACTGCTCTGTCTGTCACGCAGACCAATGACAGACACAGTTCCTCATCATAATGTCACCTTACCCCACAAACACCGGGTCAACAAACACAAACCCCGCGGGGCTCCCAGTGCCGCCACACGCTTCTCTGAAGACGTGTTTACACCGTTTGAGCACATTGTTAGTGTGCTGGTTGTGTTTATAGCAGCGTATTTATGTTAACAAAAAACACAACTTGACAAAAAGAATAGGAGCAATATAAAATGATGATCAATAACATCCGGGAACAAAAGTATTCTCATGCATTTGTGTGTTTTTGTCATGCCGGTCTGCCGTCTATCGCTGAGGAAACATTTAAGAAACACAATGTTGAGCAGATGCTGTGTAATGAATCAACAGAATAATCTTTTTTTAATACTTTTACAAAGGTTTGACTGCTGAATTGCAGTAGGCAGCAGTCAGTAAGTGACACGATGACACAGGCAGGGCAGTCAAGGTGAACTGTCATGAATAAATAATGTGTGGCTGTCGGTGGAGCAGACAGATAAACCATTTGCTGCCATCTCTTGGAAATGAATCATTTATGATTCAGTGCTTTTTGGATTGATGGTGACTGTGAGAAACTTTATTTAGCTTTATTATTCTGTTAAAGCTTCAGGTAAACCTCTCAGCCATAAATCATTTAAATATACATTCCCCCTTCTCTGAAACCATAACCATTTTTGTTAACTGATAGTTGTAGAAGTTACACCGTTAATATATTACATCCATGTTTAACATGGCAACCGTTTGTGATGCAGGACAAGCAAACCAAGCTGATTGATCAAAGAGGTTAAAAAAAGGGATCTTGTAATAATTCACATTTAGTCAGTTTAACTTTGTTGGAAGTAAACGGAGACATCCTCACCAGGCTGACACATCTTTATTATTCACTGTTTTCTTTTTGTTGGACAGTCGCAGTGGAATTGGCCTTGTGCAAGCGCTGTTGGAAATCTTACTGACTCACCAGCAGATAAATCACTAAAAGGGATAGTTAGTATTTTTTTTATTATTTTTTTTTGTATGAGGAACTTATCTAGTCAGTGTATTACCTAATCGAGTCAGTGTAATACACTGAGTCTAGATACGTACCTCATACAACCCCATTTAAACAAATCCAAACTATCCCTTTAACAATGTATTGGCCAGCCTCCAGCTTTGAGGTCGATTGCATCCTAATGTGATGCTGCACAATTTAGTTTTAGATGATGGTTATAGCCCATGTGTCCAGACTATATTCCAAGCCAAGCACTTTTTTTCACAATTACTGTACCTCTCGTTGTCTAATAGGTCAACGGTAGAGAGCCTGTCCAATCAAAATGAAGCAGAGCTGCAGCAACGTTTGGCAGAGAGGCAGGAGGAGATCAGCCACATGCAGGAAATCCTGCAGACCAAAGTCCAGCTCCTCCAGGAGGTATACACACATAGTCACAGATACACAGTCACAAAAGCATGCACACGCACAGATACCCCATCCCACACACACACACACACACACACACACACAGATATCCAGTTATTCACACACGCACACACACACACACACTCACACACACATACACACACACAAACACATGATACACAGTCACACAAGCACAGACAATAGAGTCACATACATACAGATACGCAGTCACAAAAGCGTCCCCATTCCACACACAGATACCCAGTTATACACACACACACACACACACACACACACACACACACACACACACACACTGGAAAATACCAACATACGTACATATTATACTTCATGCATAGAAATATTCCTATGTTGCTTCACCGCTGAATCTGTATTTTTCACATGATCATTTTGTGGTGAAATGAAAGCAAAAAAAGTCACTCCTAAGCCCCGCCCCCCCCTCCCTGTGGTGGCGTGCAGGAGGCTGAGCTGGCGCGGGCGGAGGCTGAGAGGATGACCTCGCTGGTGGACTCCGAGTCCCAGCGCTGCCTGGACCTGGAGAGGGAGATGGCCGTCAAGACGGAGGAGTGCAGAGGACTGCTGCTGCTGCAACGCGGCCCGCAGGCCTCAGCCCATAAGGACCGGTGAGGAGAGCCGTCCTGCAGGAGGCTTCCCCCCCTCAGCAGGCCAGGGGTCGCCATAGCAACCTTGTGAAGCATCCGCAAATGAGTGCTGATGAGCAGATGGAGGGAATATGAACAAGATGACTGGCTATACGTTGATATCATTGTTAATGTTTACTCTCTCTCTCTCTCTCTCTCTCTCTCTCTGTCTCTCTCTCTCGCTCTCTCGCTCTGTCTCTGTATCTCTCTCTCTCTCTCCCTCCCTCTCTCTCTCGCTCTCTCGCTCTGTCTCTCTCTCTCTCTCTCTCTCTCTCTCTCCTCTCTCTCTCTCTCTCTCTCTCTGTCTCTCTCTCTCTCTGTCTCTCTCTCTCCCTCTCTCTCTCTCTCGCTCTCGCTCTCGCTCGCTCTCGCTCTCTCTGTCTCTCTCTCTCTCTGTCTCTCTCTCTCTCTCCCTCTCTCTCTCTCTCTCTCTCTCTCTCTCTCTCTCTCTCTCTCCCCCTCTCTCCCTCTCCTAGGCTGATTGAAGAATTGCGACAGGAAAACGGTTCCCTTAGCCTCCAGGTTCAGGAGCTCGGGGTTAAAGTTCATGACCTGTCTTCCTCCCACCAGAAGCAAGAAAAGGTTGAGGTGAGTGTTATGTTCAGGAACTACTTGTCACAGGAACTATTTTATATGGAGTAATGCGGCACTATGTTACTACGGAGCCGTGTATTGATACCGTGTGATAACTGAAAGTATCAGTGAAGAGTTTGTGAGCTATAGTCTCCTGCATGGTTTCTTGTTAGTTTGTTAAGTGTACAGACGTAACAGTGAGGCAGTTAAAACTTCAAGGCGAACTCATATTACCAAACTACAATCCTGAAACTAAAACGTACGCCGTGAGAGCTGATATATACAATACTATGTTTCCCTCTCCAAACTATAAATATATTCACACACGTGTACAATTACCTGAATTAGCCGAGTAACAGCTAAACAAGGCTTATGAGGATCTAGGTGTCTAATAAAAACACAGACATATGAGAGCCTACTTAACTGTACACACATGCAGCTCCTGAGATACTGTACATTGTGCAGTTTGGACCGGTGGATCAAGCCTTTCCCCCAGTTCTACGTTGGCTAGAAATAGACCCAGATAGGCTGAGTGGCTCAGATATCACACTGTGTACCCCCATGAAGATGTGAAGATGAAGAACACATGTGCATCATGTCATGTCAGATCTGGAGAGCTCTGCGCTCGCTTAGCTACTGTATGTCTGAACCTGCTCACACCAGGAAGTGAACTGTCAGACCACCATTGGTTATCATTCATAAATCATAAAGGACGAATGTGCAATCAATCACACATGGCCACAAAAATAAGATATCACTTTTGGTTTTACTTTGTGGTTTTTCGGTAGGTTCCTTTTAAACATAATAATTAGATGAAAAGAAATATGTATATATTTTAATGTTTATTTGATATGGACACAGCAATTACATTGGACAGAACCAGATGCATTGTTTAAGTGTTTTAGCACAAGTGCTAAATTACAACACTTGTCCATAGGCATAAATAAAAATAAAAACACATTTTGAATACCAATGAATACAGTTCTTTTTAAAACTGATTATTACTGATTATTATCAACACATTCAAATCCTTTTTTTTCTGCAGTTGCTGAGAAATGTAGCCGGCCAGGAGAAACATAACATCCAGGCAGAGATGCAGGTAAGAGAAACTTAAAAACACAATCCAGCATTTTCCTTCTGGTTGACTCGTAGATAAGAGGCGCTACCTAGTGGTACTCAATGCACACTGCGCCTTATGGTAAAGCCTGCATCTACAATTAGCACAATGCAACACATACACACACACACACACACACACACACACACACACACACACGCTTCAGAAATAAAGTTGATGTCTCCAGTGCATGGAAAGAGAGTTACATAAGTTTCCCATATGTATGCATACAGGGCTGCTGCAGGCCATTATGTCAGTAAAACGGTAAAATGCATTAAATAACTTGTCCAAACAAGCGGGCCGTCCAACCCCCCCCCCCCCTGTATTTATGTTTTGTTTGCATACTTGTGACCCCCATTTCCCTGGGAGTGGGTTTACCACAACTCACAGTGTGGGGGGGGGGGGTGTTCATGCAGACAGATGCCAGCTATAACGACGCTCCCATCACTGTCCGCTTTAAACGTCACTTTAATAGTCACTCACTTCACAATGTTGTCCGACGGTATCCGTTGTTATACTTTTCTACTTTCCCCCTGTAAAAAGCAAAACTTTGCTTTTTTGTTATTTTTTTTAAGACACAAATCACCGGGACGGCTTCACTTTCTTCCTCACCTCTCTTTTTTCTTTTCCCGGTGTCACATTCCTCCACTTTTCCTTCTTCTGTCCCACATAAAGAGAAATAAACACACAAAGCGGCGGTTCAGTCGGTCTCCCTGATTAGGATTCATTGGGATTTGATTGTGCGATCCGTTAGGACTGAACACTTGTTATGCTGTCACATCTCCTGAGGCCAATTTACCTACCGCCTGCTGGGTGACAAATCTCACCCTACAGGGGGGAGAGAGAGAGAGAGAGGGGGAGAGAGATCAGGGGGAGGAGGGGGGGGGGGTTCCTGGGGGGGGGTCATTGCACTCATTGGCGCAAACAAATAATATTTCAACATCTCTGTGTCAAAGCAGCCAAACTGCGGTAACCAAAGTGGAGACGTAAGTGCGGCCCAGCGGGCGTGGGTTTGACCTTTCTAACCAGCGGTGGACAGAATTAAAGACGACCTTTAAACACGCTTTAAACACGCTTTGTCACGCCGCTGACACGCCGCTGGGCCGACGCACCGTGTGATTAATGTCTGGATATGAGCGGCGCCTCCCCTCGCGTTCCCCTGAAATCGGCTCATTTTGGCTAACAAGTGTGTGAAGGCCAAACTGGGACTGGGCGGCGCTGGGATTGGGCGGCGCTGGGCGGCGCTGGGAAATGGAGGACCAGGAACGCCATGAACTCATTTCTCACACAGAGAATGAAGGTTGGAAGAAGTTGGAAGAAGTTGTGGTCCTACCTGGTGTAGCTCCCACCGGAAGGGACCACAATAAACCTCATTTATAAGGCTTATTTATTTATCATCGCTGTCATCATCATCATCATCATCATCATCATCATCATCATCATCATCATCATCATGGAATTAATAATGGTCATCATTTAATTTATAGAGCACTTTTCAAGCGATAAGCACAAAATGCTTTCCAGCTGAAAACATAAATATTACAGTATTAATAAATAAAAATAAAAATAATAAAATAAAATAAAAAATACAAATAAAAAATAAATAATAATAACAACAATAATAATAATAATAATAATAACAAATACAATAAATAAATAAATAAAATAATACAAAAATAATAATAAAATAAAATAAAATAAAAATAATAATACATTTATATGTATACATACAAACACATTTATGTCACCAATCATTTAAATCATGTTTCCCGGTCGTCGCCGGTTCCACCGTGAACCCGGAGACAGCTGTCAGCGTGCTCCCTTCCACCCCCGCTGCTCTCAGTGGAATGGTATCGCCCAGTGAGGCTGCGCCCAGTCTGCCGCGCAGCCGCACTTTGCTCACGGGATAACATAACGCTGTGTGTTACAACCCACCCCACCACCACCACCGGGCCAGTGTTACTCTCCTCCGAAACCACCTCCGCCGAAAACCAAGACGCGGCCGAGAAACCCGCCGAGAGGAGGAGGAGGAGGAGGAGGAGAAGCAGCAGGAGGAGCAGCAGGAGCAGGAGGAGGAGGAGGACTCCTCTCCCCGGAGGAGGAGGGTTTCTGCTGTCGTGTCAGATGATTATAACGGTGCTGTGAGGAGGAGGAGGAGGAGGAGGAGCAGCAGGGTAAGGTGCTGCCGTAGAGGAGGAGGAAGAGGAAGGAGGAGGAAGGAGACGTCAGCGTCGCCGTGGTCGAGGAAGTGAAACCGCGGCGCGTGATCATCGCGGTTCATTCATTCATTCATTCATTCATTGCCGCCGCGATGCGGAAAAACGCCCTCCGTCCGCGTCGTGATCCGCGATCCGAGGTCATCCATCTGTCTACTGTTTTGAAGTGAGGATCCGGATCCGTCCATGTGGATCCGGACCGGTCCATGCGGCTTCCTGGTCTTCCGCGATTTTAGCGCTGCCACCTTTTTTTTTCGCTGACGTCCAGGCGTCCAGCTGTGCGCACCGCAGCATCCCTCCATCCTCTCATCCGCCATAGGCCCAGGTATCTCTGACGTCATGACAAAGTGATGCTCTGCTGCTCTCGTTTGCTTTTTTTTGTTGTTGTTGTGGTGACGCAATCGACCGCATCAGCACCAGCATCAGCATCATCATTTCTTCCCTGAAGTTGATATAATCTGTGATGCTGGACGCGGCGGCGGCGGCGGCGGCGGCGGTCAAGATGAAGGAGGTCTGCCGGATCTGCGCCCGCGAGCTCTGCGGCAACCAGCGCCGCTGGATCTTCCACCCCAACTCCAAGCTCAACCTGCAGGTCCTGCTGTCGCACGCCCTGGGCCTGGAGCTGGTCCGGGACGGCCGCGGCGAGTTCGCCTGCTCCAAGTGCGCCTTCATGCTGGACCGCATGTACCGCTTCGACACGGTGATCGCCCGCGTCGAGGCGCTGTCCCTGGAGCGGCTGCACAAGCTGCTGCTGGAGAAGGACCGGCTCAGGCAGTGCATCGGCGGGCTGTACCGTAAAAACAACAACAACAACGACGACGACAACAACAACAACGCCGCCGCGGAGGACGGCGCCAACGCCAACGCCAACGCCAACGCCAACCTCTCCTCCGAGACGTCCGCCGCCGACGGCTCGACCTCGGCGGATGTCTCCTCCCTGCAGGATGTGAGGTATTCGGAGATGGTTCAGGAGGATCTGACCTACTCCCTGTACGAGTCCTGGGCCGACAAGGAGGAGCCGGCCGCCGCGGATCCTCATCTTCATCCTCCTCATCCTCATCCTCATCAGCATCAGCAGCACCACTGTCCGCAACACCAGTGCCCCGGATCCGAGTCCCTCGCGGGGCAGAAAACGCGGCGCTGCAGGGGCTGCGCCGCCCTGCGGGTCGCCGACTCGGACTACGAGGCGGTGTGCAAAGTCCCCCGCCGGGTGGGCCGGAGGAGCACCTCCTGCGGGCCCTCCACCCGCCGGTCGCCCGGCGCCCCGGGGGGGGGACGCGAGGAGGACCAGGAGCAGGAGGAGGAAGAGGACCAGGACCACCTCCACCCCAGGACGCCCTCCAGAGACTCCGACGCCACCGCCGCCTCCGAGTCGCTGTGCGCCGGGCCGGACAGCGACGCCACGCTGTGCGACGGGACGAGCGCCGGCATGGGGTCGTCTGTGGAGTCGCTGGACACCGCCGTCGACACGGCGGCGGCGGCGGCGGCGGCGCGACCGTCCGATGGCGGCGGCGGTGGCGGTGGCGCCGGCGGTGGCGGCGGCGGCGGCGGCGAGCCGGAGGAAGACGACCGCGTCGACGACAACGCCGAAGGGAAACCGACTTCATCCAGAGCGGATGCACCTCCAGGCAGGGACCTCTCCTGGGATCTTCCCCCCAGCGAAGGCTGCCTTCCTGGGGTGGAGCTGCTGCTGAGCCTCCTGCGGGGCTGGGAGTACCGGCCCCTGAGGCCCCAGAGAGGCAGCAAGCTCCCGGTGCTCGTCAAAGCCAAGTTACACAAGGGGCTGTCCCTGGCCCTGCCCCTCCCGCTCAGAGGCCGCTACGGCGGCGGGGTGGTGGACTGTGAGCTGTACCCCACCTACGCCCACCTCCACCACCTCCACCAGCACCACCACCACCCGGTGGTGCCTGAGGTGGTGGTCACCTCCATCCAGCAGGAGCTGCAGTCGGAGCTGGCGGAGATGGAGGAGCAGTGGGAGGATGATTATGTTCAGTGTGGGCCCTTTCGTTTCCAGCAGGTAGCCGGTTGCTACATCATCACCTGACACACAACTAGACCCATACTGTGTATGTTTTTTTTACTTTGAGATAGACAGGAAGTGGACCTCCCGGTGTTAATTAAACCCATTTCACTAATTGAGCAGTCTTGACCGGTCTGTGTGTTGGTTCGGCCCGTCTTGCACCGGTCTCTGTCTCCACTTCAGACAGCAGCCTTAACGGCGAGGCTTTCTGATTACTGATCACCGCATCCCTCCCCTCCCCTCCCCTCCCCTCTCCTTTTATTTCCCTAGCAACTCCTTCGTCGCCATGGTAACTGTTACCAGCAACTACCAAAATCTCTCCCCTTCTGTATATACAACAGCCTCAGCCTCTGCCTCTCGGTTTTTTCCAGCATCATAACTTCCTTTTGTCATGCTAATGTCGAGTCTGAACCTCAGAGTGGGTCATAGCAGGCAGAGCCGGGCGACGATACGCATGTGTGTCAGCCATTGTCTGCCACTAGACTATGGTGGAGAATGGTGCATTCATGCAAAACAAGGAATTTACCAGCAAGCTATTGACTCTACAGTATAGTCGGTGCTCTCTGGTTGACCCCTTCATAACAACGCATCATGTGAGGAATGACGAACCATGAAACTGGTCATATTTAATTTAATACCTTTTGTTATGAGGCCGAATTGTTGTTCTGTTCTGGGAATAGCCGGCGTTCCTCATCCTGGCTGCCTCTCATTACTTGGGGGGGTTTATAAGCCATGAGCTCACGCTCGCGACATAGTTCACATAGCTTTCTTTACTCCTTCCCCTCCAACTGATGAAAGTGTGTATTTTTAGGAAAGTGTGTGACCCTTTACAACATGTTGTATGTAAACTAGAGGAACTGGAGTGTCATCCCAGATCTGAGGAAAAGGGAAAAAACCAAAGAAAGTCAACAACGCGCCGCCTTGGCCCGTGGCAACGGTCACTTCCTCAGGAAGTAATCCACTCATCCGGGGATGAGGTCACGCTCCTCTCTCCGCTCATGCTGTATACATGCATAGCATAACACACACACACACAAACACATGGACAGCTGCTGTGGATTTGTCCACCGGTCTTAATGCAGCTGCGTTATGTTTACCATCATGACCTTAATCACATGACCTAATCCATATTGTAATCATAGCTGCCATCATTTTGATGACACATGGAGGAACAGTTACATTTAGGGCTTTTATATTCCTCCTTATTACAAACAAGGAAACATGTACTGACCTGATATACTGTATATATCATCCTTCTCTCTCTCTCGCTCTCTCTCCCTCTGTCTCCCTCCCTGGTGCAGAGGCTGATAGACCAGCAGCATGGCCAGCTGTCCCAGTATGAGAGTGCTGCAGGTCAGTGTGTTGGAGAGCTGCAGAAGGCCCAGGGCCAGGTGTGCTCCTTGCAGGCCAAGATCAGAGAGAGCGAGGCCCGCAACCAGGTACTGTACCACCCCCCCCCCCCCCCCCCCCCCCCCTTTTACCTCTCAGCCGGCCCGACCCACATGTACTGATGAATTCATAATATCCGTAGTTCATCCAATCGAGTGTAACATCAAATGTTTTGGCTGCACTTTTGAACACGATGGAAACATTTGTCTGTGTGCCCTCCATGGAGTGTAAATAGTAAAACATTTGGTGTCTCTTAATATTTCGATAGTGATATTTGCTAAACGTGTGTTTGTGTGTGTGTCCTCCACCAGAAGCTGCAGATGCATCTGGGCCAGATGGAGCTGGAGCTGCACTCGGCCAGAGAGGAGGCTCTGCGACAGGAGCGCAACGTCCAGAACCTCAGCGATGCCGTCGCCTCCAAGGAGACCGAGGTGAGCAGGATGGAGAGCTGCAGAGTCTGTGGTATCATTGGAAATGTGACACCTTTTTGTTTGTGTGGATATTCTAATTAATCCATATGCTTTTCAATTAGAAATTAAGTCCAAATTAAAAATGAGTCCTTTGCATCGCTAATTAATCGTAATTCTGTTTCCTGTCGTGGTTTCTGTGTCTAGGCTGCTGAGTTGTACGGAGTGATAGAGGAGCAGAATAACCGGTTGTGTTCCCTCAAAGAACTAGCCAGCAGAAACCAGCTACAGGTGGGCTACACACACACACACACACATACACACACACACACACACACACACACACACACACACACACACACACACACACACACACACACACACACACACACACACACACTATTCCTTAGTTCACTCAAACAATTACACCTCATACAGATTCTCCTCTTTGTGCTACTGGTAAATCCAACCTCACACATTTACAAAAATGGAGATTTGACCTGAAAAAAATACAAATTGAATACAAATTCAAATTCAAAGTAAAACAAATTAACCTGAGAAAATGTGCCTGGCAGCTGTCCGGGGCAGAGGGCCATCCGGGTCAGGGCGAGGTTCTGGCCCTGCAGGCCTCTCTCTTCCAGGCCCAGCTGGAGCTGCAGGGGGCCGAGCGGACGCAGCGCCAGGCCGGCCGCAACCAGGACAACCTCAGCCACGCCCTGGAGCGCCTGGAGAACGACCTGCAGGGGGCGCTGCACCAGCGCAGGGAGACGGAGAGACACAACCAGGTGTGAGAGCCAGTCATCTGTCTGTCTGCCTGTCTGTCTGCCTGTCTGTCTGTGTTAGATCATGGTCAGTGGCGTTGTGGTATCATCAGTCCTATGCAAGTTTAAATCTCCTGTGTCTCCTGCGCCGCTGTACTGCAGGAGCTCCATGTGAGCATGGAGGCGGCTCGCCGTACGCTGCAGGAGAGAGAGGAGCAGCTGGGGGAGAAGGAGGCGCAGAGGCAGTGGAAGGAGCAGGAGAGGGAGCGGACCATCAGAGAACTGAGGAACTCGCTGCAGACTAAAGAGCAGCAGCTGCAGGTTGGATGCGCACACACACACACACACACACACACACATATTTAATTACACAATATACCTTTGAGCAAATTATATGTATTAATTACACACTTACTGATAGCGATATAATATAGTGATGTAATAATTTTCAGATATTATAACACACTACATTATAATACATATATTACAACTCACACACACACTCATGCACTCTCCTCTGTGTTTTCTCCCCCAGGATTACGCTGAGCTGCTGGAGCAGCAGCAGGATCCCAAGGGGAAGCGAGACTCGCTGCTTCACACTCTCCGCCAGCGCATCAAGGACCGAGACCGAGCCCTGGAGGTCAGACCCCTGACCGCCGACACACACACACACACACACACACACACACACACACACACACACACACACACACACACACACGCCTCGCTTCCCCTCCACACTTACTCTACCGCCTTCATCCTCCATTAACCTGTTACTACACCGAGTCCGACGCCGCCCAGCGCTCGATTAAAGGTGCTGTAGGTAGGAGTGAGAGCATTAGAAAATGCCATAGCCATCCTTTTAGCTATTAGTGAGTTAAATGTGCTGTGAGAATATCTGCTCCAGTTCACTGTGTCTGCCTCTGTAGGAGACAATGGAGATTTTAGACCTCATTTCTGACCAATCAGGGCTTCTCCTCCCTGATTGATTTGGGCAATCCCTCTCGCCTGCCATTCACAGACGCGTCAATGCGACACTTCTCAATGGCAGAGAAACATAGAGAGAGAGGGGACTTTTCTTTCAAAATCTCTCTCTCTTTACAACTCTAAAATCTCACCTTCAGCACCCGTTTAATATCGAGAGAGAGAAATGTTTTGCCGTGTAGATGTCTTGTGTGGTTGATGATGGGGAAGGGGCGACTGACACTTGGTTTGGTCCGAACGGGCAGCGGGCGGTGGACGACAAGTTTCGCTGCGTGGAGGCCGAGGAGCAGGAGAGTCGCCGGCTGCAGCTGCTGGTGCGGGAGAAGGAGAGAGACCTGGAGAGACAGCGCTGCGTGCTGGCCAACAACGAGGAGACCATCACCGTAAGACGAGATGAGCGAGAGAGCATTTGAAGATATTAACACTTTATATATTACATATACAGTAGCTTACCCAATAGCTTGTCCATGTCCATTATTAGTGACATCACAAACACAATGTTCCTTTATCATAAACCTATTCACCTATTCCATTCAACTGCAGTTGATAGTAATGGTGTGTAGTTTAGTTTAGTTTATTGGTTTACTTGGTAGGGACCATGCATATTCATGAACATTGTTGTGTAAAAAAAATACACCCATGTAAATATGCCAGAATTAGTCAAATGACTACTTTTCATCTGTAGTCCCCAGGCAGGTAACATAAAAACATAAAAACATATCTAAAAAAGACAATAGACAACAAAAAGGACAAAACATGGACACCACCAAAGCAGATACAATGCTGACATGGACATCACCAAAATGTACACATGAAGATGACAATCTACACCAAGGCAGACAAACAAACATACTGTACATGCATATGTGTATATGTGTATATGTGTATATGTGTGTGTGTGTGTGTGTATGTGTGTGTGTGTGTGTGTGTGCGTGTGCGTGTGTGTGCGTGTGCGTGACAGAGCCTGGAGGTGCTGCTGCGCGGCAAGGCCCTGGAGGTGCAGCAGATGGGCGAGGCGTGCCGGAGCGTCCGGCAGCAGCAGAGGGAGAGCGCCGAGCGCCACGGCCTCGGCCTGAGGGAGCGGGACGCCCTCATCAGCCAGATGCAGAGCGCCCTGCACACTCGCACCCAGGAGGCGGAGGTACGCAGCCACCCAACACACACACACACACACACACACACACACACACACACACACACACAGCATGCATGCGTGACCCCAGTCCTTTCCCCTCTCCTCTCCAGGAGCTGCGCAGCTCCCTGCTGGGCCAGCCGCAGGTGGGTCCCGGCCGGGTGCTGGAGGAGCTGAAGGCCCGTCTCCGGCTGAAGGACCGGCTCTTCCAGGACGTGCTGTCGGACCGCACCCGCCAGGCCCAGGAGCACCAGGCCCACGTCCAGGACCTGCTCAACACCATCGGCGCCCGGGACCATTACATCCAGGTGATGGAGGAACGCTGAATTGGTTGGGCTTGTAAATCAGGAAATCAGTCTATCTCCACCTACAAGTGGTAGCGTCTTTTAAATCCAGATAAGCTGAGGTTCTGAGCTGAGGCTTTATTCTCCTCGACCAATCGCAGGCCTGCGTAGGCCTTTTGCGACTGTTACTGTGAAGCGCTGTGCCATTCAAAACGGACATGACTTGACCGATCGCTCTGCACACAGGACTCAGCGGGGCGGCTGGGCGAGGTGATGGTCGAGCAGACCGGCCGGCTGCAGGAGCTCCGCAGACAGCTGAGCTCCAGGGGTCAGAGGTCAGGCTCCCTCTCGGACGGGGAGCTGGAGGCGGTGCGGGAGGAGCTCACCCTGGCCCTGAGGAGGGTGATGGAGGCCCAGGAGGCGAGTGACAACCAGGCCATCCAGATGGTCTCCCTCACCAGGACGCTCCACGCCAAGGAGGAGGTCATCAAGGTGGGGTGTGGTGTGGCGATACTGCTCTTATAAACCATAGACATTAAATAGAAATTCATGTAAAAATAATTAAATGTTAGATATACTTTCAAAGTGTACGCGTGTGTGTGTGTGTGTATTCTTGTATGTACATCTCAGGGTTTCCAGAGGCAGCTAGCGGACCAGTCAGACCTTCCACTGGTTGAGATGCTGACTCAGGAGATCCAGGAGCTGCGGGAGAGGCTGGTCCAGCAGGACCCGGCTCTAGCCAGGGACCCTGCTTTGGGCCGGGACGGCCAGCACAACAACAACAACAGGCAGCCTGAGTTTGGAGGTGGGCATCAGAGAAGCATGGGCCAATATCTTTAACGGCAACTCCTTCTCCCCAGCAGTAGGGGGCAGCGGTGGCCAGAAGGTGCTGAGATGCATTATGGTGGTGGAGCTGAAGTGTGGTGACTAATGAGTGAATGGGTCTATGGGAAAGTCTAACTTGTTTTTTTTACACTTACTATTTATTTTAACGACGACTGAAATATGATGGATTGTGAAAAAATATATATGGCATTAATGTTATGAAGATAATTCAACACTGTGAAGTACTTTCATAAGCTTGCAGGCTAATTTCATAAATATGTGAATTAACAAACTAACTTAACAATGTGTTACTAACAATTTTACAAATGCGTCTGTCATGGGTGAATGAACACTGGTTTTTGACTAATCCGGGTATATGAAAACATGTATACCCGGTTCGGCCCATCACACCGAACGCTTTTCAGCCGCTGGGGCGCTGTGGCTATTATGTAATTGTAATCAATGGGATTCGAGCGCTTTGCACGCTTTTGCTCAGCAACGGCCCTTTTTCTGCCATAAGCGTCTCGTGTCATTATTATGTCAAAGGTCGATCTGGTTCTATGGTTGCTTTGCAATAGAAAAAGGCGCAACACGCTTCTCTGCTTCTTTCTAGGCTTCAACAAACAGTGCAGTACGCTCGCATTTTAAAGCCTGCTAAATGTTTTGGTGTGATTGGCACCTCACACACCAATACTGCTTTTACACTGCCAGTCAAATCCAGAATCCCACATTTTGTATTTTATTTAAAAGATGATACTAGTCTGATCCTTTACTTTTAAAGAAGTATGTTTCTGACCTAGTCTGACGTGATTAGACAACAAAGATATGTGATATTTTTGCAGACTGCGATTAATTAAGGTGGTTTTTCTTTGTGTTTCTTGGTACCGCCTACTGTGGGAATGTGCAACATTTTCTCTATTAACCTTTCAGTGCAATTATGAATACTATTATCATTAGTATATTTTTTATTAGACAATAGAACATCACTTGTTATAATATTTGTTGTGATATTTGTTCTGTATTATATCAGAATAGTGTTATGTATACTAGTTGAAGTATACTGTGTGTACATGTGCATGTTCAGCAGCATGTGGTTGGTGTGGTGTGTAACTATTCCTTATTTTCGGATTAACTATTCAAACTTTGGATTTATTATGGCAATATAATCGCACTGAACACTGCTTTCATTCCAATATAAAATGTACTGCTGGAAATGCTTAAATGTCTGTTTTGAAATATGTGTTGTGGCGACTTACTTCAAACGCAATTCAACTTCAAGTAAGACTTCATTTCCCAATATGAGCATTATACCGAAACACAGTAAGTATGGCTGAATGATGATGTTGCATACATGTATACATGTCTCATGATCATATTGAGACGTTGACATGTGTAGGATTTCCTTACATTTCCAGTCACAGTAAAATTATACCACAAAGTTCATCAGATGTTAACTGGGTGAAAAAAATAAGCCAACAATCATCTTCTACATTTGAGTCCTCCATAGGTCACATGACCCGCCCCTCCTCACTCTCTCCTCATGAGGCCATCCTGAAAGTCACTATGAACACAATGAACACATTTCTCCAGTACACCAAGCATCGCCATTTACTAGAGTTTATGTGAGAATATACAATAACAGCTCCTCCCCTAAACAAATTGTCAAAATCCACACTAAAATATGACATTAAAAAACTGAGCTCCTTACTCAATCCTTGATCAAACACAAATCAATCCAATAAAAAATGCTGATTATATATTGCCTCTATCTCACATGAATATCAAGCCATAAGTTATAGTATAACCATTTTCTTTGCACATTGGCACACACAACCTTAGTTTATAATGTCAAAAAAGTGTACTAAATCATACATTTATGTTAGGATTGCAACCCTATTTCATAGACAAACTAAACTGTATTATATAATATGATTTATTCTCATGAACCTGTAAACATAAATGACAAATAATTATAGAAACATGAAGCAGAGTTTAGTCTGCTCCCTGGTTTCCAATAGTGCTTCAACCCTCATCCTTGTGCATCTCTGTTACTACGGCGATGCTTGAGTATGAATGCATAATTAAATTAGCGACACTAAAATGCACACAACATATCACAAAAGTGTGTTTGTAGGACATACAGTATCTAAGCGTAGTCACTGCATACTACAGTAGCTATGCAGAAGACGTAACATTGCCCAAAACAAGTTGTGGGCATGATGTTTCAAACAAAGCAAAGATTAGGTTTAAAGGTTAAAACTTTAGACATTACATTTGTCTGGCATACAATGAGGTGTGCATTATCATGCACCCTGCTGGGGGGGGGGGGGGGCTGTGGCTCTTTGTTAACCCAAGCAATACATGACCTTAATTCACATTTAACGAGACATCAGCCTGTTTTGGACGCTGTATGGCTGGTCATCACATCGCATCATGATACAGGCCTACACATGTCTTAACTGTGCTTTCATGTTCACTTCATCCTTTTTAAGAACTGAGCTCGGAAAGTGAGGACGACGACGACGATGATGATGACGAAGACGACGATGCCAACAGTGCGTATACCTACAGCGTCGACGAAGACGACTCCAAGCTGACCGCCGAGTCCCTGGGGAACATGAAGGTAGGATATGATGGATATGAACATACGATACAAACACCAGCTAAATATGAAAACCGGACTGAACGCATTTGTTTCCAGCTGAAATACTGTATATGTGGAAATACAAACATGCAAGAAATCTCGGTTTTAGTGTTTTGTGCCTGCATACCTGCAGCCTCCCACCCAGGGACCCGATCGATACCGGCTGTCTTATCATTAACGACCATATGGACCGGGGATTAAAGCGCCAATTATTCACCGGTGGCTGATAAAGGGTTTTGTTGCAGGCAATGAATGAATGGCTTACAATCTCTCTATGTGTCTCTCTGTCTCTCTGTCTCTCTCTCTCTCTCTCTCTGTCTCTCTCTCCTCTCCCTCCGGTCGGCGTGATAAGGGCCCTGGAGGACCGGGGAAGGAGGGCTTGTTTGAGGGCCAGGGGCTGGTGGAGGTGCAGCAGCTGGTGGAGCAGAAGCGGGCGGTGGAGAGGGAGCTGGGGGAGCTCAAGGCTCAGCTGGAGAAAGCTGGCTTCACCTCCCTCTCGCAGATGAGGTAACCCTGCACACTGCACTCCCCATGACATGCAGTTACCTAGGAGGCTGTTCCTGCAAACTTGGCGTCTTTATGTACATAAAATACTGCAATAGTCACATAGTTAATGCTCACATTTTTTCAAATGTAATGTTCTGCACTATATATTTTTTTGTAACCACTTTTGCAGATCATTTTGTCTGAATTGATTTATCATGCCTCTCTCTCTCTCGCTCTCTCTCCCTCTCTCCCTCTCTGTCTGTCCAACAGGAAGGCGTTGTTCAGCCTGCGCTTCGAGAACGAAGATCTGAAGCAGCGGCTGACAGGACGACCCCATCAGCGGCCTCGCGTCGGCCGGCCATGCGACGAAGAGGAGGAGGAGCTGGATGTGACTATTGAGGAGGAGCTGGGGGAGGGGGAGGAGGAGGAGGCCGACTGTGAGCAGTGGGAGGCCTGGGACAGTGAGCTGTATCTGCCCCAGGGGGGGGGGCCCAGCCTGGCCCCGGCCCTCATCACAGGGGAGGGAGCGACCCGGCCCACCACCCTGGACCTGGGAGCCTTGCTCCCCCGCTTCCCGCAGGTAGGGGGCGCTGGATAGTCTTATATTGAATAGTCTCATAGCTTCCCTGCGAGGAACACATCATCCAAGTAACCTTCCAAGGCAAAATCAAAACTGTACTACCAATAGTTCATACTAAATCATGCAACGTTTATCAATCATTTTTTATATTGCGTTTTATATTGCACATTTTTTATATTGCATTTTATTCTTTAATTCTTTGTGTTGTTGTTGTTGTTACTGTGTGTAATGCTGCTGCTACACTGCAATTTCCCAGCTTGGGATCAATTAAGTCTATCTATCTATCTATCTATCTATCTATCTATCTATCAATCTATCAATCTATCAATCTATCAATCTATCATCTATCTATTATCTATCTATCTATCTATCTATCTATCTATCTATCTATCTATCTATCTATCTATCTATCTATCATAATCATATCTATCTATCTATCATAATATAAACAAACCTAAGGATCACCTGTGTGACATTCAGGCAATTGAATATGAATCATCTTGACTGCAAATCCTATTAGACCAAAGAAGTTTGAGAGCATGCTTTTTTTTTCTCGCTCTCTCTGTCTCTCTTTCTTTCTCCTTCCTCCTGACCCAGGAGGAGGAGGAGGAGGTCCTTGGCAGGGAGCACCACCTCCGCCGGGCCTCCTCTGGCCCGGTGGCGGTGTGCAGGAGGAAGGCTGTGTGTCTGCAGCAGCAGGCCAGCCAGGAGCTGCAGGAGAGGCTGATGGTGTCTGAGGCCACAGTGCAGGCGCAGGCGGAGCAGCTCAAAGACTACCGGGACCTCCTCAGTAAGTGGGGAGCGCCCGTTGTTGTAAATACTTTTTTTTTTTTGTTAGCAGTGATGGAAAACACCTGGAAGTTGAAAGAAAAAGAAAAAGAAAAAGGAAGAAAGAAGTAGTTCACTAGAAGTGCAGTGATCCGTTAATAAGCATTTACTACTACAAAACCACAAAATAACCCACAAAAAGGCAACAATAAAGTACAATGGGCTTCTGGCTTGCATATATATACTGTATATATATATATATATATATATTCATAATTTACTGTTATGATATAATAATAATCATGTCATTATAATCATATGGTATCTTAAAATGGAAACGGGTGACGAGGTTTGAGGTCTATAAGCTTGTGTGTGTGTGTGTGCGTGTGTGTGTGTGTGTGTGTGTGCGCGTGTGTGTGTGTGCGTGTGTGTGCAGCAGAGACGTCGGTGCAGCAGGACAGCAAGCAGGTCCAGGTGGACCTCCAGGATCTGGGCTATGAGACCTGCGGCCGCAGCGAGAATGAGGCAGAGAGAGAAGACACCAGCAGCCCAGGTACCCCTATATATATAACATATATATATATAAAATACAGAACATCTGGAAGGTACTTTTAGAGGCGGATATTTGAGCTAAAATCGGGGAGGCTAAAAAGCACAAACTGCAACTACTGTACATACATAATGAAATCAATAGATGGAGAGGAGATACCAGAGAGCTGTGGTCTATAACAGATGAGGCCAACTATTTATAGACCTCATCAATGAGCTTTGATTGAGTTTTAATCACATTGTCACCCATCCATGCGAGGGCTGAAACGTGCGACTGCCAGCGCTTCGATGGTACGTGCGTGCGATGAGGCCG
>JAOPHQ010000180.1:2500-42037 GCA_030340625.1 Merluccius polli
CGCCGGGCTCACGTCCTCCCAGAACGGGTGGGCCGTCCGCACCTCGCCCGTCACCGGGTCCATCTCGAACAGGTGGTCCTCGTTGCCGTCGGAGATCTCGTAGGTGAGCCGGCCGCTCTCGCCGTAGTCGTTGTCCACCGCCCGCACCGTGGTCACGACGTAGCCCACGCCCACGTTGCGCGGCACGTGGATCTCCGCCGTGTCGTTGAGCAGCAGCGGCAGCACGATGACGGGGATGTTGTCGTTGACGTCCAGCACCGTGATGCGCACCGACGCGTTGCTCTCCAGGTGCGGCGAGCCGGCGTCCTTCGCCAGCACCCGGAAGTCGAAGTACTTGATCTGCTCGTAGTTGAAGGAGCGCACGGCGTAGATGGCGCCGTTGGCGGCGTTGACGTTGACGTAGGTGTTGACGTCGCCGCCGCTCACGTTGGAGTTGACGATGCTGTAGTACACCGTGCCGTTCTGGCCCAGGTCCGGGTCGTGCGCCAGCACCGAGCCCAGGTACTCGCCGGGGATGTTGTTCTCCGGGATCTGCAGCAGGTACACCACCTTGGTGAAGCGCGGGACGTTGTCGTTCTCGTCCAGGATCTTCACCGTGAAGGACTTGGTGAAGTTGAGCGGCGGGATGCCGTTGTCCTTGGCCATGATGGTGACGTTGTACTCGTCCTGGACCTCGCGGTCCAGCGGCCGGTCCGTCACCACCGTGTAGAAGTTGTCGTAGTTCTCCTCCAGCTTGAACGGGACGTTGCCCAGCACCCGGCACTGCAGCTGGCCGTTGCGGCCCGAGTCCTTGTCCGTGACGCGGACCAGGGCGATGACGGTGCCGGGCGGCGCCGCCTCGCTGATCGCTCCCTGTCTCACGGACACGAAGCCTATCGACGGCCAGTTGTCGTTCCGGTCCAGCACCTTCACTGTCACTTTGCAGTGACCGGGAATGGGGTTGGGCCCTAAATCCTTGGCCTGGATGTCAATCTCAATAATTGGGCTCTCTTCGTAGTCAATCTCCCCCTGGATCTTTATGACCCCGGTCCTGGAGTCTATGGAGAACAGCTCCCTGATCCTCTCGGGGGCGTAGCCGCTGAACGAATACACAACCTGCCCATTGTTGCCCTCGTCCGGATCGGTGGCGTTCAAATCAATAAGCACTTTCCCAGGGGGGGAATTCTCCGGGATTTCCACGACGTATGAAGGCTGGTCAAACACGGGACTGTTGTCGTTGGAATCAATGACTTTAACGTTGATCTGCATCGTTCCCGACCGCGGGTACTCGCCGCCGTCCGTGGCGGAGAGGATCAGCGTGTGGTGGCTCCGCTCCTCCCGGTCCAGGGGCCGCTGGATAACTAATTCTGGGAATTTGGTGCCGTCCCCTCGGGATTTAACCTCCAGGGAAAATAGATTGTAGTCGTCGCGCGTAATTTGATAGGTTTTCAGGCCGTTTTCCCCGGCGTCCGGGTCGTGCGCGCTGGTCAATGGGAAGCGCGTGCCGGGAACGGCGTTCTCCGAAATGTCAATATCAATCTGGTCGGAGGGGAAGGTGGGGGAGTTGTCGTTGATGTCCTGGATGTCTATTTTGATCATGCAGATCTCCTTGTCGTTGGCGAACACCTCCATGGAGAGCTGGCACTTGGGGTTCCTGCGGCACAGCGTCTCCCTGTCGATGCGCTGCTTGGTGTAGAGGAGTCCGCTCTGGGGGTCCACGTCGATGAGGTGCGGCGCCGAGTTCTCCAGCACCCGGAAATTGGCTTTTTTTGCCTGCCCCTGTCCCGTCTGCTCCAGCCCGATCCGCGCATCTTTGGCAATGTTTCCGATCACCGTCCCCGGCCCTTGCTCCTCCGGGACAGAGTAGTTCAAGTTTTTCAGCGTCAGGGCTTGAGCCCACAACAGTAGGAAAAAGAAAATGGAAAGATACATCCCCCTAACCTCCGCGGGAACGCCGATAACCGAACCGTGGCTGTGTTTACTCCGACCTGTTGACGTGACGGGCAAAGGTAGTAGGGTGGTGATTTGTACTCGGCGCAAGACGACGACCGCTTGTGTTCATTGTGTGTGTGTGTGTGTGTGTGTGTCCTCCTGGAGAGATCCGCCTTGATTGTCTTTGCACTCCCTCGCTCTCCGCTCTCTCCCGGCGCTCCTAATTGATATTCAGCTGAGTGCCCGGACTCATCGGAGCAATAATGGCAGTCCGCTCTCCTCCGAACAGAATAGTCATTGTACTTGCGTTGTATCACCACCTATAAGAGTGAAGACACATAGAGGGGAAAGTGGGTTATTATATAGCCTACACACCGCTTCTTCTTTTTTTTTTCTTAGATGTTATTTAGTCACGTCCACCGAGCGGTGAGATGAAACGCGGGGTCCGTGCGTAAATCATCTCCACATCCAACATTTTTTTTTTTCAGGGTGGGGGGGGGGGAGGCTCGTCCGTAAATTCACCTTGGCGAGAGACTCGCCGTAACCTTGCGATACAGGGTGAGATAAAATGCACATTTCCACACGGGAAAAAAAAAAACCAAACGACGTGGTGTTTTTAAATGAAGGTTTGTCTGACAGCGTCGCAGCCTTAGAAACTATAATAGAAACTAGAACAGTCTAAAGATCAATTCTCTCTCCATAATGACTAGAATAATGAGAAGACACACTATTTTCACGTAATTGCGCGTAACTAATGTCTAATGGGGCAAAAACTGAAACGTGTCACGCTTGAGCCTCTTACGCGCATTAACAAATCCGCATAATCCGGACATTAAGACGATGAGACGCCGGAGACACCGTCCTCAGAGCTGCTCTTACTATACTGTCTCTCTCTCTCTCTCCCTCTCCATCCCTCTCCCCCCTGTCTCCACATCTCTCTCCATCCCTCTCTCTCTCTCTCTCTCTCTCTCTCTCTCTCTCTCTCTCTCTCTCTCTCTCTCTCTCTCTCTCTCTCTCTCTCTCCATCCCTCTCCCCCCTGTCTCCTCATCTCTCTCCATCCCCCGTCCGTCTCCCCCCGACGGATTCAATATCCCACCAAGTAGCTGTTGCGTCCGCGCTGGTTGTGTGTGTGTGTGTGTGTGTGTGTGTGTGTGTGTGTGTGTGTGTGTGTGTGTGTGTGTGTGTGTGTGTGTGTGTGTGTGTGTGTGTGTGTGTGGAGGGGGGGTGAGGCGGGGGTGAGGCGTGTTCCTGTCGTTAGGGAAAGGTTTCATCCATCCAACACCACACACACACACACACACACACACCGAGAGAAACAAATAAGAGCCGACCACTTACTGAACACTTGGACTATTCATCCCTCTGCGATGGTGAGCAGGCCTAATATCCCAGTGATGGGGGGGGGGGGGGGGAGAAAATAGTCCTGGCACCCTCTGGACCCTCAGCAGATCCTCTCTGTCTCTCCTCTCTCTCTGTGTCTGTCTCCCCTCTCTGTCTCCCCCCTCGGAGCGCCTCCGGGGAAGCCACAAGTCCTTCAACGCGAGCAGGCGACGTCGTTAGAAGAAGAAGCAGCAGAAGAGGATGAAGAGGATGAAGAAGAGGAGGAGAGGAAAAAGTGGTCCAGAAAAGTCTGGACCGTAATGTCAATGAAGCTCCGAGCGGGGATGTCTCGCCCCCAACGGTGCGTCGTCGTCCTTTTTCCTTTTCCCCCAATCCGGGTAAGGAGACCACGTAGAGATATCCGACTGAGGGGGGGCGGAGAGGAGAGGAGAGGAGAGGGGAGGAGAGCGAGGTGTGGGAGACCAGGAGGGAGGGGGGGGGGGGATGTCCGTGAGGTGCGTGTCCTTGCCGCTGCCCGCTGCCCAGACCTCTGGTCTTGGAGACGGGAGACTATAGGCGTCGTGGTCCGGTGACAGCGTCCCGTCTTGCGTCCTCCTCCTTCCTCCTCTTGCTCCGTGCCGCGTCTGTATGCTCCTCACCGGAATCCGGAATATGCTCCTCAAATTTTTTTGTTTTTCTTTTTTATTGTATTTTAATAGAAAATTAAAATAGAAAAAAAAAAAGAAGTGCTTTTTAGGTATTTTACGCACGTCCGCGCAGCGTCGCCACTCCGTGCGCCTCCTCTCTGTCTCTCTCCTCTCTCCTCTCTGTCTCTCCTCTCTCCTCTCTGGGACTGAACTGTGGACGCACCGCCTGGCGCGTTAAACATTGTCGCTGCGCCGCCGCCAGCCAATCAGAAATCAGAGAGGGGGGCGGGGGGGGGGGGGGGGGGGAGGGGAGGGGGAGGCAAGGGGGGGGGGCGGGGTTTACAAACGGCTCTCCGGCTAGAGAGAGAGGGAGGAGAGAGGGAGAGGGGGGAGAGGGAGGAGAGAGGGGGGAGGTAGCTGATTGCTGATTGGTCGCCGGTTGCTCTTTTTCACCGGCGATGCATCTTTTCAAAAAAAAAGTCAACGTGTCGGACGGCGGCTTGTTGTTGTTGTTGTTTCCACAGTCAACAGCTTTAACGTTTAACTTTCATCATTTTTTCTTCCCCCCCCCCCTCCCCCGCTTTCATTATTATTCTCCCCCCCCCCCCCCCACCACACACGACCGGGGGGGAGAAATAATAATGAAAGTTAAAAAATAAAGAAAGAAAGCGGGAGCATGAAGTAGTACCAGCCCGTGTTTTGCGGTGTTTTAAAAGGCAATCATTTAGTCTTTTAGTCATGTTTCTTTTTTTAAATTTTTTATACATGTTTTATATTCAATTAGGACCACTTAAAAAACAACAACACCGTTACCCCGACTGTGGCGCGGCGCCGGTGTCTGCATTCATATGACACCGTGACGGTTTGCGTCTTGCGTGTGTGTGTGTGTGTGTGTGTGTGTGTGTGGGGGGGGGGGGGTGGTCTCGGTGTGCATTCGTCTTCTTGACAGCTAACGGCTGCCGGTCCTCCTCAGCGTTGGACGGGAGAGAGAGGAGGAGGAGGAGGAGTGTGACGTCACAGATGAGATAAGGTCTTGAGGACGTGACGTTTGACTACAGGCAACAGTATATTATTATACTATTTAATGGACTGTAAGTAAAGGGGTGGATAAAAAAAGACGCTATAGGAGAGACCACAATAAGAAGAAGAAGAAGAAAAAAAAAGAATCGCCTTTTGTACATTGATCATTTTGTGGAGTTGTAATGGTTTATTCAGTCTTTATTACCTCTACATGTTGGACCCCAAGTGGGGCCCTGACTTATGCAGGGCGTGCACACACACACACACACACACACACACACACACACACACACACACACACACACACACACACACGGAATAGCATTCATTTACCATTTTTCTCTCCACTACCCATTTAATTTAAAAGATAAATAGACCTACTACATCACAACACCATACAAATGTAAGCATCCATACTTTATTCTTTAAAGACATTGTGGCTCCAAAGGTGGGTTACAAAAACAACGCACACTCAAATACAGCCACAGCACAACCTGCCAAACAAAATTAAAATAAATAAAGCCTGTGTGGTTCAAAATCTCTTTCTGGAGCGACACAAGTGTGCAGCGACCGGCGAGACAAGAGCAGCTTGCATGTGAATCCCTGGAGACTTCTTGACGTGCGGCCGACCGCTCCCGTCCGAACCAGAGCGAGATCTTCTCCTCGTTCTCTGGGCGTTGGGCAGGCTTGACCCTACAACTGCGGCCCGACGGACGCACGGACCGCCTCTCAAGTTTGAGACTTGCACCTACAACCTGTTTGAATCCGTTGGACACCTCGTCTTTCCGGGAGTCTCCCTCACATCATGGACACAGCAGCTCTGCCCTGAACTGGTTTATAACCGCGACTTAGTGTATTACTCTGTGCACTGGCCACACATAAATACTTCTTTTTTTTTTCCGGATGAAAACCATTTTGATTAGTTTTATTGGTTTTATTCTTTGTAAAGCACTTTGTAAACCTTGTTGTTTTAAGTGCTATATGAATGGGCCTAATGGTTGTTATTAGTCTATATAAATATATAACATAATAATTTATGAATATATATATATATATATATATATATATATATACGAGAGGTGCATGAAAATGTAAACATATATCGTAATTATATGTATATTTAAAACAGTACTTTTCGTTATGCTGATGTAAACAGAAGACATACTAGCGTGTGTGTGTGTGTGTGTGTGTGTGTGTGTGTGTTCCTGTGTATCATAGGGGGGATGTGTGAGACCTCAGTGGCGAGGGTGATCTGCTTCACAGGAAGTCCTTGACCTTCTGTCGTACACTTCCTGCCTGACGCCGGGGAGTGACAGCGCCGCGGCCGCGAGGGGAGATGACAGGCAGGGAGCCGGCGCCAGCCCGCAGGTTTGATGGCTGCATGTCCAGACACTAATCAGTAATGAACGCAAATGTCACATGTCACCGTCTACACTCGTCTGCACATCTGCACACACTGGGACTGCACATCTGTGTTTGTGTGTGTGTGCATGTTTGTGTGTGTGTGTGGGCATCTATGAATGTGTGTATGTGTTCATCTATGTGTGTGTGTACACATGTTCGTGTGTGTGTGTGCATGTTTGTGCGTGTGTGTGTATCCATGTGTGTGTGTGTGTGTGTGTGTGCATGCTTGTGTGTGTGTGTGTGTGTGTGTGTGTGTGTGTGTGTGTGTGTGTGTGTGTGTGTGTGTGTGTGTGGGCATCAATTAACGTGTGTATGTGTTCATCTATCTATGTGTGTGTGTTTGTACACATGTTTGTGTGTGTGTCTGTATGTATATGTGTGTCTGTGTGTGTGTGCATCAACATGTGTGTGTGTGTGTGTGTGGGCATCAATTAACGTGTGTATGTGTTCATCTATCTATGTGTGTGTGTTTGTACACGTTTGTGTGTGTGTCTGTATGTATATGTGTGTGTTTTTGTGCATCAACATGTGTGTGTGTGTGTGTGTGTGTTATGTTTTAGGATGCACACAGTTGACTGTCACTGTATTTATATGCGTGGAGCAGGTGATGCAGCCCAGCTGACCTTTGCGAGACATCGGAGGTCGAGATGATAGTTCAAGTATTTACAGAACAGTCTGCTGGCGATAACCCCGCCGCTTGCATAACAAGACAAGCAGCGCCGCCGCGCACAACAAAGGAAATAAGGAAGCCTTCAACCTCACATTTTATTCACCGGGAAGAAGACAAACGGGCTGTAAACCAACCATGATGGTTCGGTTTAAATCGAGAGAAGAGAAGAGCCGCCTCCAAAGCGATCCTCACGCACCTCACAACGTTTCAACATCTGGGAAGCGCCACGATGAAACGTAACCCGAGAGAGCGGAGAGAGAGAGAGAAAAAACAGCCATTATCGGCGTTCTTCATTAACCCAGTGAAATGGCCTTCGGGAAGCCAGCAGACAGACGGGGATTTCAAACAGGCTGGAGGTGAGCATCTGCGCTGAACCACACTTTCCTGAAAGAAAGTGGAATGGCGGAGGAATGTCTCTAAAGCTCATGAAGGAGCGGAAAGCGAGAGACTCTGTCTGCTCCTCTCTCTCTCTTTCTCTCTCTCTCTCTTTTTTTCATTTCATACACTCATCATGGCACAGCTTGACCTGAAGCTACGAAAAACACACCGAGATCCTCTGTCAGGCAAGGGTTCGAGCGTGAACTAGTTCAACTAGTGTCGAAAGTGAACTAACATTTCTAATTGGTTTGAGCTCTTTAAAGGTGAACCGTCACGCTCTGCGTTTTGGTAATATTAGAGAGTACTGCTTAATTGATATGCATGTTGTTAAAAAAACAATTCCGGGAAAAGTTGGAACATTGACTTGACCAATGACGTCAAAGAACAGTTTTTTTGTGGAAAAACATATTTTTTTGCAGATTTTGTTTGTTTTTTTTGGGGGGGGAAACATTTTTTTTTTTGCGTTGATGGGAGTTGCAGAGTTGATTTTTTTTCACAACGCGCATATTAAGCAGTACTCTCTCCTCTATTGGAAAATAGCCGAGCTTGACAGGGTCACCTTTTAGTATGGGACGTGGTTAAGTATTCTATTGCCCTAATTATTTTGGGACATGTTGGATTTATATTTCTGTAGCTAAAATAAGCGCTGCATGTGTGTTAACTCTGATCCAGCATTAACAGTCCCCGCATGAAAATACAGCACAGTTGTTTCTGACAATGGACACTTTTGTGATATTCCGCGTACCAGAATAGCAGTCTTTTCTGCCGGTCTTAATGCCATGTCACTTGCCTCAGGGTTGAACAAACTACGTGAAACAGTGAAGTATGAAGTTTTGTTTTTTTTGTCCCAATGAAGGTCAGTGTTCAATAGTCGCGGTTTTGGTACCAATCCAATGTTTTATTTCACTCCTGTTATGACGTGCTAGTCAACGGACTGTCATCCGTAGTTACGCCCCCGCTAGAAACCGAACACTGCATTTGAGCTTATTTGAATGTGAAGTCACTAAAGAGCTGAGAGCCGGACAAGGAAGTCTAAACATGTAGGGCTTCAACCCTCTACTATATGTAGAGCTTCAACCCTCTACTAACAGTATGTAGAGCTTCAACCCTCTGCTAACATTATGTAGAGCTTCAACCCTCTACTAACAGTATGTAGAGCTTCAATCCTCTACTAACAGTATGTAGGGCTTCAACCCTCTACTAACAGTATGTAGAGCTTCAACCCTCTACTAACATTATGTAGAGCCTCAACCCTCTACTAACATTATGTAGAGCTTCAACCCTCTGCTAACATTATGTAGAGCTTCAACCCTCTACTAACAGTATGTAGGGCTTCAACCCTCTACTAACAGTATGTAGGGCTTCAACCCTCTACTAACAGTATGTAGGGCTTCAACCCTCTACTAACAGTATGTAGAGCTTCAACCCTCTACTAACAGTATGTAGGGCTTCAACCCTCTACTAACAGTATGTAGAGCTTCAACCCTCTACTATATGTAGAGCTTCAACCCTCTACTAACAGTATGTAGAGCTTCAACCCTCTGCTAACATTATGTAGAGCTTCAACCCTCTACTAACAGTATGTAGAGCTTCAATCCTCTACTAACAGTATGTAGGGCTTCAACCCTCTACTAACAGTATGTAGAGCTTCAACCCTCTACTAACATTATGTAGAGCCTCAACCCTCTACTAACATTATGTAGAGCTTCAACCCTCTGCTAACATTATGTAGAGCTTCAACCCTCTACTAACAGTATGTAGGGCTTCAACCCTCTACTAACAGTATGTAGGGCTTCAACCCTCTACTAACAGTATGTAGGGCTTCAACCCTCTACTAACAGTATTTAGAGCTTCAACCCTCTACTAACAGTATGTAGGGCTTCAACCCTCTACTAACAGTATGTAGAGCTTCAACCCTCTACTAACAGTATGTAGAGCTTCAACCCTCTACTAACAGTATGTAGAGCTTCAACCCTCTACTAACAGTATGTAGAGCTTCATCCCTCTACTAACAGTATGTAGAGCTTCAACCTTGTACTAACAAACAGTATGAGATTTAAAAAAATTATACCTCAGCTGAGGACCCGAGATAAGGCCTTGGTTTTAATTATTGTGTTGTCATTTTCCAAAGTAGAATGAAAGAAGTGCAGGCCCAGTAATGATTGGGATCAGTGCCCATGCAAACCTTGGCATGGCATGCGCAGTGGCGGCGGGAAGGGGGGACTAGGGGGGCACTAAAGCACCCCTTGAAAAAAAGGCTTTGGTTAAAATATTTGTAGGATAAAAATACAGATATATACAGATATCCAATGAAATTGGACTGGCTGAATGTAACAAAAACAAAAGCATAAAAATATATATTTTACAATCTTTCCACATATTTACCAATGACCTCATGTCGTTGCTGCTTCATTGCGTGATTTGATTGGTTGGTTCATATTCAACATCAGCGCGCGATAACGTAGCGTCGCTGTGTTCAGCATGTTGTTATTATATCCATGCATGGTTGAGCGCAGTTCAAATACGGAGCGCTTCACTTTTGTTTTTCCCGAACAAGCGTGGGAGGATGAATGTCAGAGGAGATCAGCCGACTCCTGGAGGAGGTATACTTGGACTCCCGAGGAGTTGTTGTGCTAACGTAAATGCAGTGATTAACCGCTTTGCTCCAAACTATAACAACAGGTGGCTCGTTCTTCTGTGACAGGTGAGTACACCGGTCTTTGTTGATCAGCGTTTGCGATTGGTTGATTTCATAGGGAGTCACCGTCACCAGTACACCAGTACACACTATACCGGTAGCCTATACAGTATTATATATGCATTCAGTGTTTTGGGAGGCAGCTGGAGAGCTGCAGAGCTGCAGAGCTGACATTATTTCAACTTTGAAGAGAGTCTCCTCCGCGGCAGCGTGCTGTGACGTCGGGCGCACGGCCCCTAGCCTCCCTGAAATTGCCGCGGCGCTTTCTCCATGGGAAAACCACCGAGAGGGTCACGCACGGTGAACACGGCCCGACCGTATCTCAGGTGAACACGACTTTACCGCATTCAACTCGAGCCAGCACTTCTCCACTTGTTTCTGCTCACTGCTGCAATATTATGCAAATCCACCGATATTGTCTGTGGTGGTGGCGATGATTCGGTTTGTGAATGTTCGTAAACTGTTAACTTGTGTAGCCTATTAGGCCCAGGTCGATCAAATCATGTTTGTCAGCAGTGGTTTGTTTTCTTCTTCTTTTTTATTTAGAATGTGTTCTGTCAAAATGTGTTAACTATAAATACTCCAGCTCAGAAGCAGAAGTGAATTATTATTAATAAATATTCATTACAGCCACAGATAGAGGCTGCAATCATCCAGGCACTACAGAAAATACGGACTACCATACCCAATCACAAACTACTACTACTCACAACAAGAGTACTTATTTCCACTTGTGAACAAAAAACAACTCAATTGGACTCATTTTCATGCATGAATCTGTATCCGGCTATATGAACAGGTTGAAAATTAAAATAATAGTTTTGGGCACCAATTCACCTGGCTCTGTTATAGTTTCGGAAAAACAAAACAGCTTGAATGCAGTCATTCGCTGTCAGTCGGCGATATGACGAAAGGCTTTAATGTACACTGAGGTCTTTACTGGACCCCGCAAATCTTCACTGTGACACTGAACTCGATACTTCGACACTAAACCCGACTTAGAGATTGTATTTCCACTGTTGTGTGTTTTATCGGTGAAGCACAACGTTATTAGCCTCAACCGCTGTTTGCTAAATGCTGTTAGCTTCATCCGCTACATGCTAAATGCTACTCGCATCATCCACATGATAAATTACATTAGCATCATCCACAACACGCTATATGCTTGACGCTAATAGCATAGGGCATGTTGTGGACGCTACTAGCATCATCCAGAACACGCTACATGCTATTAGCCTCAACCACAGCATGTTAAATACTACAAGCCTCATCCACATGCTAAATGCTACGAGCTGCAACTACAGCATGCTAAACGCTACACGCCTCAACCACATGCTGAACACTATTAGCCTCATTTACATGCTAAGTGCTACGAGCCTCAACCACAGCATGCTAAATGCTATTAGCCTCATCCACATGCTAAATGCTACTAGCCCCAGACACAGCAGTACAGTACAGGACGGAAGGCTGTCCGGATCAATCCTTTGACGTCTCTATCTCTGAACACCCGGGGAAAGGAGAGCCTGGACCGCATCCTAACGGGTTTAAATGGGTCAGAGTGGTTTCTTACAGTGCTGATGGACCCATATTGGGTCACTGCATTATTTCTGGTGATTCCGGAAAGGAAAGTGTGTTGTGTGAATGTTGGAAATTACTACACTAATCCTATATAGGTCACCTACTACACTGTATCTGTGTCGTGCATTATCTCTCTCTCTCTCTCTCTCTCTCTCTCTCTCTCTCTCTCTCTCTCTCTCTCTCTCTCTCTCTCTCTCTCTCCTTCGCTCGCTTTCTTACTTGTGGAGTTTCCATTTTTATCTCCAAACTCTGCCGCGAGAAACTGAAGGTAGATTTAAGGTGAAGTTAAGGTAGACTTAAGGTGGACTTATCAACTCTAAAGTCCACCTTAACAACTTGGCTGGCTTTCTGCCGTGAGGCTTTAGGCAGTCTGAAGATTGGAGCACTTTGGCCAATCAATGAAGTCTGTCTGACAAACGTCTTCCTGCTAGACGAATATATATATATATATATATATATATATATATATATATATATATATATATATATATATATATATATACACACATCCAAACAAACATTATAATTAACTCCAACTCATTGTGTTCATGCTGTCAATAAATGTAGGTTGGTCTACACTACAGTGATTAGAGTGTTTGACAGCCAGACAAAAGGTTCTGGGTTCGAATCCCCAATGTCCACAGTCTAACCTGTAAGCATCCCTGAGCAAGATGGCCCCTAACCCCTACCTACTCCTTAATGAACTGGATCTGAATTCACTGTAAGGCACTTTGGATAAAAGTGTCTGCTAAATGACCAGATAGGAGAAGATTGTGATCGCAGGAGTAGTGTGTGTTGAGCTCTCTCTGATCTCTCTGGAGGTCCGGTCCTGTCAGGCCTCTATCAGGTCCTCTGTCACGGACCAGATAGCAGTGCTCAGGATGGGTCTCTTAAATCTCTCTCCCCTACACACACACACACACGCACACGCACACACACGCACACGCACACACACACACACACACACGCGCGCACACAGATTGTGTCCAATCTGTTGCTCTCATATTGCTATACTGTTAAAGGTTAAGGAGTGTTGACACTGATCATGTACTGTATGTACATATCACATGGAGTGTGATATGTACACATCTGCTAATTGATAAATTAACATAATATATTTATGTCGCTTCGCGTCGGCCTGAACGGTCCTTAGCTGTGATATGATAACCATATACCACGGCCTGAAGGGAGCTATTGCTTTTATAAAACCACGTGTATGGTGACCCTACCCCTTGTATGTTGCCATGTATTGTGCAGCCACTGAAACACGGTCTGTGCTGGCTTGTATTTTGTGTTAGGTGGAGGTGTGTTCTAGTTCTAGGCTTGTATTTTGTGTTAGGTGGAGGTGTGTTCTAGTTCTAGGCTTGTATTTTGTGTTAGGTGGAGGTGTGTTCTAGTTCTAGGCTTGTATTTTGTGTTAGGTGGAGGTGTGTTCTAGTTCTAGGCTTGTATTTTGTGTTAGGTGGAGGTGTGTTCTAGTTCTAGGCTTGTATTTTGTGTTAGGCGGTGTGTTGCTTGTCGCAGCGAGGGTGTTGCTCCACTTTCTCGGGTCCCCAAGTTGCCAATAGCTCTGGGGAGAGGTTTCGCACTTGTGGCCTCTTACGGCCATAATCGCTCTTGTGTCAAGTCCCGCATCCGGTAGTTTCCGTTTCCATTTTGCAACTATCGTAGTTTGCTAGGCTAACGGCTTTCAAAGGAATTAGACGTCATAGCCGTGGCATATAATTAATATACCGCGGCTATGGACCAATCAGATTGTTTTATTTGAGCTACCTGTTTTATAAATGTGTGTATACACATTTGTATTATGTCTTTCTCATGCGTTCATCTGACATGCGTGGTGTCACTGTGTCACTCCTCCATCCATCATAGAATAGAAGAGAAGAGAAGATAATTCCTTTATTGTCATTGCACAGCATACAGTGAAATGGAGTAGCAGTCCTAACAGAGCATTCACACGTATCAAACAACAAAATAGACTAAAAGTTCAAACTAGACGAATTCAAGGTGCCAAAAAATATATATATAACAGAATATATGTCTTTGCTGTAACCTCTAAAAAGCATAAAATATACAAAACAATAGAACCATATGATAGCAGCTGAGATGCATACACACTGTAGTTCACACTGTAGTACACACAGTCACACTGTAGTGCACACTGTAGTACACACAGTCACACTGTAGTTCACACTGTAGTACACACAGTCACACTGTAGTACACACAGTCACACTGTAGTACACACTGTAGTACACACAGTCACACTGTAGTACACACAGTCACACTGTAGTTCACACTGTAGTACACACAGTCACACTGTAGTTCACACTGTAGTACACACAGTCACACTGTAGTACACACAGTCACACTGTAGTTCACACTGTAGTACACACAGTCACACTGTAGTACACACAGTCACACTGTAGTACACACTGTAGTACACACAGTCACACTGTAGTACACACTGTAGTACACACAGTCACACTGTAGTTCACACTGTAGTACACACAGTCACACTGTAGTACACACAGTCACACTGTAGTTCACACTGTAGTACACACAGTCACACTGTAGTTCACACTGTAGTACACACAGTCACACTGTAGTACACACTGTAGTACACACTGTAGTTCACACTGTAGTACACACAGTCACACTGTAGTACACACAGTCACACTGTAGTTCACACTGTAGTACACACAGTCACACTGTGAAGTCAACTTGGAAAATCCCCGCTGGATATGAAGGGGTTAATGCAGCGCTGAGTGAAAGCTGCCGGAATCCCTCCGCGGGACGTTACCCTGAGAAATCTGCGTCATTGCGTCACCTGACCGGAAAGGACGGAAAGGGGAAGAGAGACTCATTCAGGAGGCGGCATTTTCCAAACAAACCAGACAGAGTTCTGTCCAACAGCAGCAAAGCTGCGCTAGAAAACGGAAAAAAAGCAGCGCTGGTGCAGCCATATAAAGCCTGGAGAGACGGCCGGTGAGAGAAAGACTTTGTTTGTTTAAGGATGTTAAAGTGGCGCGACCGTGTGTAGCGCACGTTAGAACATGCGTTCATGGACAATTGTTTGGTGTTTGATGTTTGATGCCCACATGATTGTTTGACTGCAAATTGTTTGGAAACATGGGGTTTATTATTTGATCTGTAGATTGATAGAAATGATCTGAATACTTCTAAAGTTATTTCTATTTGACTTTATTGATCTATTTATATTTACATTTCAAGTGAGTGATTATATATAAAAAACAGTTGAGATGAATTTGTGCATTTAAAAATGAATTGATATTTAAAGCAGTTAAAACGGTTTAATATATTTAAAACAGAATTCATGAAAATATGCTTAGACATTAAAAACTATTTAGAATATTTATGTTTATAGGTATATATTGATATATTTATAAATATTTAAATGCAGTTATGAAAAACATGTTTGTATTTACTATTTCATTCTTCACTGCATTACTGTAATTATTTTTGGTTTCTTTAAAGGTTTTTTACCTTGCAGTATACCTTGCAGTTTACCACTTACAACTGTACCCACAATACCTACCTGCTACAACTTACCTGTACCTGTGAACTACAGAAAGAAAAGTAAAGAGAAGTTAAAGAAGGAAAACGGTGTGGTCATTGCATGAGTGGAACCCAGTTAAACCTCCTATGGTCTGTACCAATCCCTTTCAAGCAGGGAAGCTGCAAAAACACTAGATAGCTTGACAGTAAAAAACCGCCACTGTAAGCTGGAATAGTGAAAACAGTGACCTGGAAAAATAAATAAATAAAAGCACTCTGCAAACAGAAAGTGGACTCAAAACATCCAACATGGCTGAAACCATTGAGCAGCTCAAAAGTGAGCGGACAGTAGCCAAACGATCCTTCACAAGACTAAGGAACAATATCATCAGAACTCACGACAGCATGTCAGAAGACCAGCTCCGAGATAGCTTCAGTAAAATCACCATTGCAGCCGAGAAAGTCATGGAAACCAATGACGAAGTCATGGCAGGTGTCATTGAAGAAGAGGAGGCAAAGCTGGATGAAGGAGAATCAGTTAAGCTGACCGAACAGCAAAGCGCTGACATAGCTAAGACCACAAGTGAATGTAGTCAGAAGCTGAAGGAAGTTGAAGAGCTACTTGGGAAAGCACTCTGGACAAAGTTTGGAGATGAACTGTGCACAGCTGTAGAACTAGCAGAAGCTGAAGGTGAACGTGTCGGAAGAGTACTTACCGACAGCAACCTCGACGCCTATGAATTTAGGCTCACTCACCTGAGAACACTTGTGGATTCCGCAAAGAAAGCGCACTGCAAATGGCAGCAGTGGGTTCCGGAGGAAGACCAACGAGAGTTCCGTGGTCGGCTGAAAGAGCTGGAACACCAGTCAACCTGGATGGTCTCTAGAAAGGCTGACTTCATAACGACAAGACTCCCGGAAAACACAACTAACACTGCCAGCAATCCCAACTTTACTCCAACCATTAAGCTGAAACCCACAGCTCTCCCGAGATTCTCTGGCTACAAGCGTGATTTTCACAGGTGGAGAAGGGACTGGGAATCGCTCCAAAAACAGGGAGAAGTAACCGGCTCCAAAGAAGTGAAAAAGATACAGTTACTCGACAGTCTCGATGACAAGTTCAAAAAAGACTTTCGCCTGGCCACCTATAACACTGCAGATGACATTCTCCGCGTCTTGGAGAACCGCTTTGGAAATCGAACGGCTATCGCCATTGAAATAGTGGAAGACCTACAGAAGATGCCATCTGTCAAAAGTAGTCAACCAAGGAAAATTGTGGAGTTGATTCAAGCCGTGGAGAAAGCACTCTGGGACCTGAGTGACCTCGGAGACACAGGCGCCATAAAGAATCCCCTTGTGACAAAATCAATCGAGAGTAAACTCCCTGAATCCCTCAAAAAAGAGTGGCTTGTCTATGTAGCCGATCCAAATAATGGAGTAACGCCAGACAAACGGTTTGATCATCTCTTGGCATTCCTCCAGAAGCAAGAAGCTATCTATGAGGAGCTTGAGCAGCTACGAGATGAGGAGCCAAGTAAGCCAAGTTGGAGGGACAACAGGATTGAGCAGAAAAGTGCAAGAACCAAATCTACAAAGTCAGCTGATGACCAAGGCTGTGTAGTCTGTGGTGATGCCAAACACAAGAGAAAACTCTACTTCTGCAAGCAATTCAAGGCTCTGACTGCAGCTGAAAGGAAGTCTTCAGTAAAGAAGTTGGGAGCGTGTACAAGATGCCTTGAGGTTCACGATGACCGGTCATCCTGCAAACCTGGCTTCCTATGCAGAAACCAAGACTGCAGAGAAGAACAGGCTGAGCATCACTTCTACCTCTGTCCTAAATCTATGTCAAAGAAGCTTGACAAGTCGGAAAAGGATAAAGGCAGAAGGAAGTACACAGAGGGTCAAGAGGATTTCATCAAAAATCTCCCACCCGACCTAGCAAAGCAGTTCAGGGAGGTCTTCTCAAACGTTGCCTCCAGAGTCTTCACAACTTCAAATGACCAGCAAGGTCTACTTGAAAAAAGCGGGATGCAGGAGCTTCCAGTGATCATGATGCTACTCGTCGTCACAGCTAACGCCGGAGAGAGAGTCGGAACACTCATCGACTTAGCATCTGACACAAATTACATCACTCACAGAGCAGCAAGCCGTCTGAATCTGAAGAGTGAAGACATCATACTCATTGTCCATGGAGTAGCCGGAATGAAGGTCCAAGTAAAGACAAAGCGCTATCTCCTCAAAATCCGTGTATCCACCTCCAAGGGCACACTGAGAGCACATCAATTGGTTTGCTATGGGCTTGAGAACATCGCAGATGTCCACAAAAGTGTAACACCTGGACAACTGCAGCCATTCTTCCCAGATGTTCCTCTTGATGAACTTGTGAGGCCCAAAGAAGTGGAGCTTCTCATTAGCCACAGAGAAGGCCGGCTAGCTCCACAGAGAGTCAAAGTTGTGGGGGACCTTGTACTGTGGGATGGGCCCCTCGGGAAAACGGTTGGAGGAACCCACCCCAAACTGTTCGAGGAAGTTGAAGTGTCAGCCCACATGTCAAAGACGCATTTTGCAAGATCAATGAGAGCGGCAGCTGTGAAATATGAAGAGCTCACGTACAGTCCAGAACAGAACATCTCAATCAAAGAAGTATTCGAAATACAAGGATCAACCGCTTCAACCAGCAAGCAAAGCTTCCTGGAGTGGTGGCACTGGGATAGCATTGGCGCCGCATGCGAGCCCAGATGCGGTGGCTGCCGTTGCGGAAACTGCCAGCCCGGTGGCAAAGAAATGACCCTTGCAGAAGAAAGGGAGCTTGAGGTGGTAAAAGAAGGACTCACGTATGTCATGATCGATGATCACAGCAGACAACCACATTGGCACGCAAAGTATCCCTGGCTAGAGGATCCAGCCTCACTGCCGAACAACAGAGGAGCAGTGGAAGCAACATTCCTGAGGACAGAGAAGCGGCTAGCCAAAGCACCAGAGTGGAAGTCTGCTTACAAAGCTCAGGTGCATGACATGGTGGAAAGAGGAGCTGCAGTCAAGTTGACTGAAGAACAGATCATTACCTGGAAGGGACCAGTATGGTTTGTAAGTCACCTTATAGCACCAAACCCACACTCTGTAACAACCCCGGTAAGACTTGTCTGGAATAGCAGTCAAAAGTTCAGAGGCACCAGCATGAACGACCTACTGATGAAGGGGCCAGACGTCCTCAACCAGATACGTGCTGTCCTCCTGAGGTTCAGAGGGGGAACCAATGCTGCCTTAGGGGACATCACAAAAATGTACAACTCCGTATGGTTGGAAGACCGTGAGATGCACCTCCACAGGTTCCTCTGGCGAGACTCAGAGAAGGAGGAGATGGAGGAGTACGCTATCACCAGAGTCAACATTGGTGATAAACCAGCAGGCTGCATTGCACAGCTCGCAATGCGAGAAACAGCCAACCTGCCTTCCTTTGCCCACCTCGAAGAGGAGCGAGGAGTACTTCATAACGACAGCTATGTCGACGACATCCTAACATCTCACAATGACCTTGAGAAGCTGAAAACCATCACAGCGAATGTGGAGCTAATCCTGAAAGCTGGAGGTTTCCTGCTAAAGCCTTGGGTCTTCTCAGGCCAAAGTGGGAGGAAGGTGAAAGACGGTACAAGCAAGACCAAAGGTAACAACATGGTCCTCCCGAATCAAATGAGGGATGACGAGAACAAAGCGCTTGGCCTAGGTTACCTCGTGGAAGAGGATAAGCTCCATGTCATGTCATCCATAAACTTCTCAAAGAGAAAAAATAAGATGCGACTTGGCCAAGACCTTCTACTAGACCAAGTAAGAGCACAGACCCCCAACCCTTTGACAAGAAGGGACCTCCTGAGCCAAGTCTCAGGGTTATATGATCCAGTTGGCCTGGTGACTCCTGCCAAGCAAAAGGGTGCCATCCTTGTGCGGAGAGCATTCCAGGAGGCAAAGAGCGTCAACTGCCCTGTCAAAGACACCTGGGACACAGCATTGTCAGACAGTCTTAGAGAAGATGCAGTCCGGCTCTTCGAAGAATATGTGCAACTCGGGCGGATTACATTCACCAGGGCCATAATGCCTCCAAGCTTCAGTGGAGAGCCTTGGGCAATAACATTCTCAGATGGAAGCGAGCAGGCCTACGGCGCAGTGATGTACCTCCGGTGGAACACTGAGCAGGGTCCAGTCGTCACTCTAGTGGAGTCCAAGGCGAAGCTAACTCCTTTAGACCACAAAGGTGATGCTGTCAAAGCAGAGATGTGCGGAGCAGTGTTTGCCTCACGGCTCAAAAAGTACTTCGAACAGCACAGCAAAATCCGAGTTGACAAGTGGTTCCATATCATTGACAGCCAAACAGTTCTCGGTGCAATCCAAAGAGAGAGCTATGGTTATCAAACCTTTTTTGCAAACAGGATCGGCGAGATCCAGAACACAACAGCAATCCGAGATTGGTGGTGGATTCCTGGTCCTCTCAATATTGCCGATATCATAACCAGAGGGGCCAGTCCTCAAGACCTGGATGAAAGTTCAGAATGGCAGAACGGACCAACGTTCTTGAAGCTACCAGTGGATGAGTGGCCAGTTAAATCTGCCAAAGAGTTGGTGACGGCTGCCAGAGACAGTGTCAACAGATTACAGAAGAAAGCGTTTGTTGCTGCACTGACCCGAGCACAAGCCAAGGCACAACTGCTACCGGATCCAAAGGATACTGACACGCAGAAACCTTCTGAACTAAAGCAAGACCAGGAACCAAATCAGACCCAAACACAACCAAAGAGGCCACCAGCAGGATCAGCTGTCCAAGAACTGGTGGATGTCAAGCGGTTCAGTAACCTAAGCCGACTTGTCAAAACAGTCGCCTGGATCCGGAGAGCAGCAAGGATGTTCATGAGAGGGAACAAGCGAACTGCAAACCATCCAAAGTGGGAGGCAGTGTCGTCTTCAAAGGTCATCTCAGTGACAGAGAGGGAAGACGCCCTAAAAGACATCTTCCTTGCGGCACAGCAAAGTGCATCCTTCCCAAGCACAACCACAGACAGGCTGGTGGTGTACAGAGACCAAGAGACTGGATTGTTGGTCTGTGGAGGTCGCGTGCAGATCTTCAATGAAGATAAAGTTGCTGTCCCCATTTCGCCTTACGAAGCCTGGGTGTCGACACTGTTAGCACGAGAAGCCCACGAGGAGAACCACGATGGAGTGGCCGGGACCTTGCTCAAGATGAGAAGAAGAGCATGGGTCGTGAAAGGTCGGAGAATTGCTCAAAAAGTGGTCGAAAGCTGCATGTTCTGCAGGAAAACTAAAGCAAAAAGATGCCAGCAAATAATGGGTGATCTACCTCCAGAGAGGACAGAACCAGCTGCCCCATTCCACTACACAACAGTCGACCTCTTCGGACCCTACCAAGTGAGGGATGATGTAAAGAAAAGAGTGTCACTGAAGGTTTGGGGAATTGTGTTTTGTTGCATGGCCTCCAGAGCTATTCACACCGAGCTGGTGAACTCTCAGTCCACAGAGAGTTTTCTGTTTGCCTACCAGAGGTTCACAGCACTAAGAGGTCATCCAAAGAAAATCTGGTCAGATCCTGGGACCAACTTCATTGGGGCTAAGCCAGTCCTAGAAGAACAGTACCGATTCCTTGCCAATCTTGACAAAGCTAACCTGGAGGAGAGAGCTGCCAAGGATGGCACAGAATGGTCATGGAAGATTCATCCAGCCGATTCTCCACACCGGAACGGTGCCGCAGAAGCTGCTGTGCGCATTGTCAAGAGAGCACTGCAGAGTCTTGGAGGAGAGTCCGGCCTAAGTTGGAGTGAATTCCAAACCACTCTCTACACAGCTGCAAATCTTGCAAATGAAAGACCAATTGACGCCAGGACACAGAGCCGAGAAGACAGCGTCCAGTTCATCACTCCTAACTGTCTCCTGCTCGGACGAGCATCACAGGGTGGAGATGTCAGAACATTTGACTTCAGTGACTATCCCTACAAAAGGCTTAAAGAAATGCAAGCGCAAGTTAACAAGTTCTGGAGGAACTGGAGTCAACTTGCTGGTCCCAACTTATTCGTAAGGAACAAATGGCATACCGCCAAGAGAAATGTCGCAGTCGGGGACATCGTCTGGATGGCGGACCAAAACGCCCTTAGGGGTCAGTTCAGGATTGCAAGAGTGGTTAGCGTCAACTCGGACAGCAAAGGAGTTGTGAGGGACGTCAATGTCAGAACCTTCCCAAGCTACCCCGTTCCTGTCACAAGGCCTACCGCAGCAAAAGTAAGTCACCGAACATCTAAGAAGTTCAAAGAAGAGATCCCAGCAGCAGTTCTTCACAGAGACGTAAGGCGACTGGTGGTCTTGCTTCCCACAGAAGAACAGAACTAAACATCTGACCCAAGTTGCATCTGTAACATGCGACCTCCCAGGTGTCTCCACTGGAAGGTCGAGTGGGAGGTGTGAAGTCAACTTGGAAAATCCCCGCTGGATATGAAGGGGTTAATGCAGCGCTGAGTGAAAGCTGCCGGAATCCCTCCGCGGGACGTTACCCTGAGAAATCTGCGTCATTGCGTCACCTGACCGGAAAGGACGGAAAGGGGAAGAGAGACTCATTCAGGAGGCGGCATTTTCCAAACAAACCAGACAGAGTTCTGTCCAACAGCAGCAAAGCTGCGCTAGAAAACGGAAAAAAAGCAGCGCTGGTGCAGCCATATAAAGCCTGGAGAGACGGCCGGTGAGAGAAAGACTTTGTTTGTTTAAGGATGTTAAAGTGGCGCGACCGTGTGTAGCGCACGTTAGAACATGCGTTCATGGACAATTGTTTGGTGTTTGATGTTTGATGCCCACATGATTGTTTGACTGCAAATTGTTTGGAAACATGGGGTTTATTATTTGATCTGTAGATTGATAGAAATGATCTGAATACTTCTAAAGTTATTTCTATTTGACTTTATTGATCTATTTATATTTACATTTCAAGTGAGTGATTATATATAAAAAACAGTTGAGATGAATTTGTGCATTTAAAAATGAATTGATATTTAAAGCAGTTAAAACGGTTTAATATATTTAAAACAGAATTCATGAAAATATGCTTAGACATTAAAAACTATTTAGAATATTTATGTTTATAGGTATATATTGATATATTTATAAATATTTAAATGCAGTTATGAAAAACATGTTTGTATTTACTATTTCATTCTTCACTGCATTACTGTAATTATTTTTGGTTTCTTTAAAGGTTTTTTACCTTGCAGTATACCTTGCAGTTTACCACTTACAACTGTACCCACAATACCTACCTGCTACAACTTACCTGTACCTGTGAACTACAGAAAGAAAAGTAAAGAGAAGTTAAAGAAGGAAAACGGTGTGGTCATTGCATGAGTGGAACCCAGTTAAACCTCCTATGGTCTGTACCAATCCCTTTCAAGCAGGGAAGCTGCAAAAACACTAGATAGCTTGACACACACTGTAGTTCACACTGTAGTACACGCTGTAGTTCACACTGTAGTACATACAGTCACACTGTAGTTCACACATTCACACTGTAGTACACACTGTAGTACACACAGTCACACTGTAGTACACACAGTCACACTGTAGTACACACAGACACACTGTAGTACACACTGTCACACTGTAGTACACACAGACACACTGTAGTACACACTGTAGTACACACAGTCACACTGTAGTACACACAGACACACTGTAGTTCACACTGTAGTTCAAACAGTCACACTGTAGTACACACTGTAGTACACACAGTCACACTGTAGTACACACAGTCACACTGTAGTACACACAGTCACACTGTAGTACACACAGTCACACAGGTCCCAGACAGTCAGTGCATATAAACAAAAAGCTCCGACAAGGAGAGCGCTGAGCGTCTCTGCGTGCGCCGCCACGGTGTCTAAAGTGGTCATCATCATCATCATCATCATCATCATCATCATCATCATCATCATCATCATGTCTGGTATCCATTGTTTCATCCATCCATCATCCATCCATCTATCTGTCAATCATCCAGCCATCTATCCTGTCATTCACCCCCCCCCCCCCCCCCCCCCCCCCCCTCCCCCCTCATCTAACTGACCAGCGTCCCGGCGCTGCGTCTTTCTCCAAGCCTGTATATTGTATACCTGTATTGAAGTGTGGAAACGTGGACACAAATAGAAACCTTAATTTGTGACTATTTCCTCCTGTTGTCTTTTCCGTTCACTGAGACCTTTGACACTTTATTGAAAATATGTTTTTCATGTGTTTTATTAAACATGATTTGTGTTTTCACAACTGCATGTTGTGAAAACCTTTCTTGGTCATTTCTTTCTATATTTCTTTCTTTATGTATTTATTTTAGTTATTTTTTTTTTGTTCCCTCCCTCCCTCCCTCCCTCCCTCCCTCCCTCCCTCCTCTGACTGCAGGAGTATCTAATCAAAGGAGCGCTACACCACAGGATGCGTGCCGCGCCGCGTGTCGCGCTACACGCGGCGTCCCGCAGAGGTAAGAGAACTTCGGTGTGTGTGTGTGTGTGTGTGTGTGTGTTTGGTGTGTGTGTAGGGGCACTACACACTTAGCCTTGAAGATGATGATAATGCTGCTGCTGCTGCTGCTGCTGCTGATGAAGATGAAGATGATGAGGCCTTTATATAGCCTCGGTCTGAGCAGCGGGGGCTTCCGCAGGTAGGCCAACGCGTACCACTTGCGCGCGCACACACATACCAAACACACACACACACACACACACATACACACACCGAACACACACACACATACCAAACACACACACACACACACACACATACACACACCGAACACACACACACACACACCAAACACACACATACACCACACACACACACACACACACACCAAACACACACATATACCAAACACACACACACACACACAACACACCAAACACACTCATACACCAAACACACACACACATACACCACACACACACCAAACACACACACACACACATACACCAAACACACACACACCAAACACACACACACACACACACACATGTCACACACACACACACACACCAAACACACAAATACACCAAACACACACCCTACACACACACACCAAACACACACACACGCACACACACACACACACACACACACACACACACACACACACACACACACACACACACACACACCAAACACACAAATACACCAAACACACACCCTACACACACACACACACACACACCAAACACACACACACACACACACACACACACACACGCACACACGTTGGCGTTAAAAGCCGTGAAGCAGTGGACGGTAAGCACGTGCGCTCCGTACGCCAACTGTTACCGCAACTGTTTTTTGGTTGTTGTAGTTTTAAGAGAAAATAAACACGCAGTCAGGGGTTTAATTTGTGTTTCTGAAGCATTTAACCCTGTCTGTTAAGCCTCAACCGGTTCAATCACCAACACTGTGCTGATCGCCTCCGCAGGAGCCAAGCGACGCATCAGTGCCATCTAGTGGCGACTTTGGTATCACCTTCTAATTAAAACAGGGACGTTAATTGGGATTTCAAAAGGCAAACTCCTTTAAAAGTCCGTCTGCCTGTCTGTCTGTCTGTCTGTCTCTCTGTCTGTCTGCCAGCATCTGTGGCCCACTATAGAAAGGTACTCATATGCTATATTCAACCAGGAGTAAAACCTCCTCAAAGAGCAATAGGCCTACTTTGGTCAAAGTAAAGTTCTAAAAACCACATAATATAATAGTATGCAAACATATGTAAACATATGTTCCAGTTTTCATCCGCTTCCTTCTTTTATTGTCGACAATAACCTTTCAACAAACTGATTTCATTACTTTTAATAAAATCAGTTTTAATTAATAATAAACAAAACCTAGTGGTGTAAAAATACAGTGAGTGAAAATGTATTAAAACAAGCTTGAAAATAGAATTAACAATTACCTGCCAAGGTCCTGCAAATAGAAATGAGCTAGAAGTTATATCTGGTGCAATCATTTACATTTACGGCATTTAGAAGACGCTTTTGTTCAAAGCGACTTACAATAAGTAATATTTTCAAGCTTGTTTTAATACATTTTTCACTCACTTTATTTCTACACCACTAGGTATTGTCTATTATAAATGAAAAGTGTGTTACAGGTAATCCATCTCTTCTTGTGCTAGATTCATGTTTTTGTATATGGTCCCTGACAAATACATATAATAAACTAAATGACTACACAGAGGTTAGGTTTACCCCTCATCCATCCATCTCTCATCCATTCATCCATCCATCTATCATCCTTCTGTTTCACAATTAGATTTTTTTTTGGAAGCGTGTGTTCATTACTTTGACTCATCTGATTTTTATGGGAATGCAGTTGTGTGACATTCGTCTGTGGTCTTAGTTAATGCAAATAAACCAGTGACCAATCAGTGACTTTCATCTGTGGTCTTCATGGAAATAACCAGTGGCATCAATCAATGCAAATCAGTCAGGGACATTTTTATCATCTGCATACTTGCTGCATATTTGCTCTGCTCTGAATCCTAAATGACATACATTTAAATAAAATAAAGGCTTTCATTCTTTCACTCCTACCCTAACAATATATATATATATATATATATATATATATATATATATATATATATATATATATATATATATATATATATATATACCATGGTCTGGGTGAATACTCGATTCTGATTGGCTGGCGGGTGTAGGTTAAAAAGTGTTAATGTACACCTAGGAAAGACGTTTGGGTCAAATTGCCTGATTACAGTTAGATTACTGCGCTGGCTCAAATGCTAGATGGTAACCATGGCAACGGAGATGGAATACTCGATTCTGATTGGCTGCAGGGTGGCCATTAATCCCTGCTATATGCAGAGCTAGCTCTGGCTATATGGACACCTACTAAGTACTTCCAGTCAAATTGTCTGTTCAGCCTTCAAAACGAGAGCTGGTAAATTGTGAAAAATGCATTCAACTGTAATCAGAAAATGCGGTTATATGCTATAGACCCTATAGTATCTGTGGTATAAAGGCTGGGACACATTTCAAATTATAAATATGGTTATTTGGTTATTAATGGTCTTAATTTATTTTCTTTGGCAAGTGACCATGGTATAAGCGGGATAATGCCCTTCGAGGTGTCCATTATCAGAAGTTAATGGACTTCGCGGAAGCAACCGTCCTCTGCTTCGCGTCGGACGGTTCACGCCTCCGTGTCGTCCATTAACTTCTGTTAATGGACACCTCGTCAGGCATTATCCCTTACATATATAGTACATTGGTATGTAGAAGTTATGCTCCAGAGGTTAGCAAGTATTTCCTTTAAGAAATGCTAAAGCGGTCTGTGCAGGCCCTGTAGACCGCTAGCCGGGACTGTGTAAATAAAGTTGTGTTGAATGGGCCCTGACGGACTTGGGGCAGACGGCGGACCAGATGTGTGGAATGGTCGACCGGGGGGGGGGGGGGGGGGGGGGGGGGGGGGGGGGGGGGGGGGGGGGGGGGGGGGGGGGGGGGGGGGGGGGGGGGGGGGGGGGGGGGGACACAGTAGTTTCCTTTTCCCTCACTTTGTGTCCTCCTTCATCGACTCCCCCTGCTGCTTAAGGTTTGTGTGTATGTGGGTCCCCCCCCCCCCCCCCCCCCCCCCCCCCCGCTGGCTGTCAATACCCTAAATTTGCTTTGCAGACTGTAGTCAATGCAACCAGTACATATCTTAAAGTAATAAATAACAGCCATAAATACATATACCATACAGTAGATGTCCTCCTAGTAAAATTGCAAAGAGATATAAAACACTCAGAGTCCATCAGCTCTTTGTTAAAGTGCATGTGCAACAGCCACTAGGCCTCCAACAGCTGGCCGGACAAATGACGTCAGATATATTTGATTTGGCCCTCTTATGTAAAGTGTACCTCTTCCCTAATGGCAGGAGTCGAAACTCTGCATTAAGAGGGTGTTGAGGATCCACCTCTGCCCTCTGAGTGGCTCTAACTTGATAAACCCGGCCAACATTATTCCAGTTGGTGCCAATAGTCACCAGCCATCCTCTTTGGACATGTTGTCATTCCTGTGCTGTTTGGGGGCTGATTACGTTGTATTTCTGTAAATGTGTTATTCTATTGACTTGTCGTATAGGTTGTTAATTGTTATTGTTTCATTTATTGAAAGAGATAAATGTATTTGGTTATTATTTTAATATTTTCCATTAATAATTGTTTTGGGAGTGGGTGGGGGGGATGCTTTTACCTTCACCCCGTCTGTGTGCTGTGTGTGTGTGTCCAGGTGTGCAGGATATCTCCAAGAGATGAGAACAGGTACAGGTACAGGCAGGTTGGCAATGGGGAAGTGATAACCGTGGCTTGGGAACCGGAGGGTCGCCGGTTCAAGTCCAGCACGGACCACAGTACGGAGTGTGGACTGGTGGCTGGAGAGGTGCCAGTTCACCTCCTGGGCGCTGCTGCCGAGTCGCCCTTGAGCAAGACACCGAACCCCTGGCGCCGCTACGTGGCAGCCTATCACTCCACCAAAAAGTACTTAATGAAGTAAATCTTAATCTTAATGAACTTTTCATGCCAGTGGGGTGATATATCAGAACATGGTGTATAACTTCCCATAGCTTCCACCCAAAAAACAACCTGGTCCTGGGAAGGTTTGTCAAGGGTTCATGATGATTTTCAAAATTGTGTGTATGTATTTTGACTGCGAAATATGAACATCAGCTGACTGCTGTGCCACCGAGGGGGGGAGAGTGGGGGAGGAGAGGGGAGGAGACAAGACGGGCGCGGGGTGGGGGGGGGGGTTGCGTTCGCTTCGGTCATTTCCGGTGCTTAATGAAGCCTGGAGGTCTGTCTGCTTGGATGAGAGCGCTGAGCCGCAGTCTTGCCAAGTCCCTCCATCGCTCTTCATCCTCCTCCAATCATGCAGGAGGGAAGTCTGTAAAATAATCTGTTGTCTCACCTGGCTGACAAACCAATCCCATCTAATAACTAACAACTCACTCCTCTATCGTCTTCCTTTGTCTCCTTGGCTGTGTGTTAAATTCACCATTGATTTTTTGGAGGTTTGAGTTATGAGTATGTTTTTTTGAAAGACCTTTAATAACTCTGGGAGCTCTCAATCAGGGAGAGTATTGGCTATCGTCCACAACTCTCGCAGTCTGCCTGATGGTTCCTATCTTAAATATCTTAATTATCTCTTCGTTAATGAGCTTGATGCTGGCATATTTAGTGGCGGGACCCTAAGCAGGCAGCTAAGGTTTTGAGGTCTGATCATTTTTGCGACCCCGAACTTCCCATTTCTGTGCCTCTGCTTCCCCACACATCGTTTTTGAACCCAACATCTGCCCGTGATATCAATGTCCTGGTGAACGTATGCGCATCACGCCACGCTAAGTGATTAGTAGTAATTCACTAAGTGGTTAGTAGCAGTTCACTCGTGGCCATGAATGATTAGGCAGTTCATATACAGCACCTTCAAATGAGACCTTTTAAATTAGTTATCATTTATGGGTCATCAAATATCCATACTTTAGCTCAGCGATCTCCAGAGATGCTGGTGATATCGGATGATCAAGTGGGGTCACAACCCCGACGTTAGGAAAGACCGCCTCAAGTACAACCAGACAACCTTCTGTACTTTCACAGAACTCAAAATAAATGTTGAGTTATAAAGGGAACACACGTAGGTGGAATTTGATTCATCGTTACTTTGTCAGACATGAAATAAAATTCAGCTATAAAGAACATTTATTTATTTATTAGTTTTTATTCGTTTTGAATGTAAAATCAATAACAGATGTTCTCATTGCATTTGGGAAAATGAGCTAAAAAGGTGATACAATCTATTTTCATTTCATGGTTTCTGAAACGTTAAAAGTTTGCTCTCTCTCGTACAAGCAGTCGTACATATAAATAAAGCACTATAGGAAAGGAAAGAAGGAAGAGAGGCAATTTCAGTTTTGTTCTGCAAGAAAGGGAAAAAAAACATTTTTCTTTCAATGAGAGGGGTCACATAAAACACACACACACGCACACACACACACACACACACACACACACACACACACACACAGAGGTTTACATATTTCATGCAGACTTTACACACACACACACGGACACACACACACACACAGACACACACACACACACAGACACACACACACACGTTTAAATATTTCATGCAGACTTTCACATTTCTCAGAGTGGTGTTTAAATACCTAATGCAAATTTCTCAGGCAGAAAAACTCTGTGTTTATCACCACTAAAACTGCGATTAATCATCAATATAACTGGCACCTCCGCCAGCGTCTAACCAACAGTTTACCGCCGCGTATTTCCTCTTCCGACGTTCCCAACGCTCTCATTTGTTACGCAGAGCAGCACAATCACATCTGGCCTCAGAGTTTACATATAGAGCAATAGGACAACACAACTATAGATAGACACAACATAGAACAACACAACTATAGATAGACACAACATAGGACAACACAACTATAGATACACACAACATAGGACAACACAACTATAGATAGACACAACATAGGACAACACAACTATAGGTAGACACAACATACGACAACACAACTATAGATACACACAACATAGGACAACACAACTATAGATAGACACAACATAGGACAACACAACTATAGGTAGACACAACATACGACAACACAACTATAGATACACACAACATAGGACAACACAACTATAGATACACAACATACAACAACACAACTATAGATACACACAACATACGACAACACAACTATAGGTAGACACAACATAGGACAACACAACTATAGGTAGACACAACATAGGACAACACAACTATAGGTAGACACAACATAGGACAGCACAACTATAGGTAGACACAACATAGGACAACACAACTATAGGTAGACACAACATAGGACAACACAACTATAGGTTGACACAACATAGGACAGCACAACTATAGGTAGACACAACATACGACAACACAACTATAGATAGACACAACATAGGACAACACAACTATAGATAGACACAACATAGGACAACAAACAAGAAAATATGAATACAGAAATCTTCCTTTGATGTTCACCTGGAAATATTTAATCTTCGGTAAATGCCAAAAACAATCCAAAGTAAGCTCCTTGAATAGGGAATTGTTTGTATTGATTCATATTGTATTAAAAGCTTATTGTTTATGATCAGACATGCCTGCTTATGGTATAAAGTTGATAAATAAACCCCCGCGCATCACAGCCTAAGATAAACAGCAGACTAATTACCAACGGTCTCGAAATTAATATTCATGAGCAAGCTAGAATCTTTCTCAATTAAAAATCAATGAATGTATTCTTTAAACCCTTTCATTAAAAACAGGGACATTTCCGGGGACAGCTCCAGCCAGAGACCGGCCACAAGAAACGGAAAGCGTGGACGCCTGGTCACCCTACACTGGGCATAACAATACAGAAGAGTGACCGGCCTTTTACAACGAACTCAAAGAAAGGTCTAGAAGCCAAACCACCACAGCAACAGCGGCAGTCAATTCCTTCAACTTGAAGGTCTTTTTAAAAAAAAAAAAAAACACACACACACACACACAAATAACACATTTAGATTCATTTCCCAGCTCTGAAATCCAAGTGTTGAAGCAAGCGGCGCCTGATTGATGCATTTCCAGACTGCTTCATCTAACGTAGCCGAGGCCAAACAGGAAGGAGGCGTGAGAAACGCTGGTCAGAGATGCGCCGATAGCGAAACAGTGTCCACAACCTGTGAGTGTTCTACGCAGATATGATTGAAAGCTTTTTAAATGCAAATTATTTCCTGCCAGATATTCAAAGGTCAACAAAGACAACTTAAATGACAGAGGCGGCAGGGTTTTCTTTTCTTTTCGCTCATTGGCTGAATCCCCGCTGAAGCAGCCTTCACGCAGTATCGTCTGCCTGGCAGCAGATATAAGTGCATTGTTTCTGTGTGGGGGGACGTCCAGAAGTACAATACAGAACCTGTTTCTTTCTTTGGTCCAGAGAATCCCGGGCTGCTTATTGTGGGCATCCTGTGGTCTAGCGGGTGTTTGACTCCCACTAAAGTGTGCTAGAAGTAATCCATCTCTTCTTGTGCTAGATTCATGTTTTTGTATATGGTCCCTGACAAATACATATAATAAACTAAATGACTACACAGAGGTTAGGTTTACCCCTCATCCATCCATCTCTCATCCATTCATCCATCCATCTATCATCCTTCTGTTTCACAATTAGATTTTTTTTGGCCGAACATCGGTTGGAAGCGTGTGTTCATTACTTTAATTCATCTGATTTTTATGGGAATGCATTTGTGTGACATTCGTCTGTGGTCTTAGTTAATGCAAATAATCCCCAAGGTCCACAGTCTAACCTGGACAGTGTCTGATAAATGACTAACATTAAAGTAACATTAAAATGAGCTTCCGCAACATTACACTAAGCCACAATGGCTTCTGTGTGACGTTTGGCACATGCGCAGAATTAATTTACCCCACCTGAAAATGGCCGGAATCCAGTTACGGTGTTTACATGGCAAATAACGCTGGATAAAGATCGGTTTACGTACCCGGCTTTCCCTCTCTGGGGGGGGGAAACCAGGGCTGCATAACCAGGCTTCAGTGTTCAGTTAGGAAACTGAACCTCGCCTCTCCTAAAGAAAAACACTGCGAGTTACTTGGTCTCTCTGTGTACTCTTCAACCTTACTCTGCTTTGTGAAACACAACATCATTTCCTATGCCTTGTGTTGTGCAACGCTTTTTCGTATTTTATTAGCATAACCATGAGACCTTACAGTGGAGACGGGTCACCATTAGCCTGTTCGTGAGAGGAAGCCGGCCCACAAATGTGGAGAATTAAAGACATTCGGTGTAATTACGTTCTTCTTGTCATATAGCAGGGAGAGTGCTCTCTCTCTCTCTCTCTCTCTCTCTCGCCACCTGTCTCTCCACTAGAGCAACGCTGTTTCTTAGCAACCACAAGCATCACGTTGCTCTAACACTGGTCACTGGCCCAGTCAGAAGGTCATGGGTTTGAGCCCCAGTGTCCACACAGTCCAACCTGTAGGCACCCCGGAGCTAGCTGTCCCACTGACCTGCTCCCGAATGACACATAGGGAATAAGGGAGGCGGAGAGGAGGAAACAAGAAGCAGAGCAGAGGAGGGAGGACGGCATGGATTAGAGCAGGGAGGAGAGACGGGGGAGGGCAGGAGAGGAGAGGAGGGGAGGGGAGGGGAGAGGAGTAGAGGAGGGGAGTAGAGGGTCAAGGAGGAGAGCATGGATTAGCGCAGGGAGGAGAGGAGAGGAAGGGAGGAGAGGGGGGAAAGGAGCGAGGATGATCACATGGATTAGGGCAGGGAGAAGAGGAGAGGAGGAGAGGGGGGAGGAAGAGAGCCTGGATTAGAGAATGGAAGGAGGGGTGGAGGTGAGGCGATGGTGCGGAGGAGGGATCTTCTAGTCAGGTGATGCTGTGAGACCTCGGTCAGCATGACAAGACATGAGTGAACAACACACCCTGAGAGGTCGCGACCTCTTCATCCTCCTCTTCTTCCCTTAATATATCCCACAATCCCTAGAGAGACTATGGCTTCCCCAGGGACCCAGCCACAAGCTGGGAGTTCACTCTTGCACGTCCTACCTGCTCATAACAACCTCTCACCCCAGGGACAATAACATTACTCACCTGCAGCACAGCACGGTGGAATATAATGTAGTAAAGCATAGTATAGTGGAGTGGAGTGGAGTTTAGTTTATTTTGTTCATTTGTCAGGGGAAAGAGATGTACCAGATTATAGTGTTTTGCTAATTTAAATCCTGGCTGTGTAACATAACATTACAAAATACAGGTTTGAATATCAACCTATAATAAAACATGTCATATTTATTTATCCACCACACACACGCACACATGCACACACACACACACACACACACACACACACACACACACACACACGTGTATATAGTGCAATAACTAACAAGTGTAGGAACTAGTTAGCAATGAAGGTTAAGTCTCCCAGATGTAGCCTCGCACAGCCAGACCAAATTCGCTCCGCTCATTAGGTCTGGAAAGTCTGCCGTCGGCAGAGTTTGTGGAGCGGAGTCGTCAGCCACGCTTACCTTGCAGTCGATTGGATGAGCTTCAGCCAGTTGGATCCTGAGTGCCGTATTTCAAACACCATTAGCTAACGTTACCGCTACCGTTTTCACAGAGGTAAAAACGTTTTGCATTCAAATAAAACTAATTGCAAATCATAAATATTAGTATATATTCATTAATCCATTGTAGAAATGTCCAAAACGGCACTTCCCGGCTACATCCCTCGCTGGGCTTCACCGATTGGCCGAGTGAATCTTTTTCGGATTTTTTGGTTGCAGACTTGGCCTCGAGACAAAACGGGAGGTGAGCTCACAAGATTTAGTGAGGGTAGATATTTGAGCATATTGTGTCAGTTTTTAATGCATTGACTATTTAGTAATTTAGCAGACACTTTAATTCATAGCGACGGGCAGTGAGTTCAGATCCAGGTTATTAAGGAGCAGGTAGGAGTCAGGGCATCTTGCTCTAGGATGCCTACAGGTTAGACACTGGGCTACGAAACCAGAACTTTTTGGTCTGTGAGTCAAACACTCTAATATCTAGTCTATCCTGGCCCTGAATACTACATCAATTATTCTCCAGCTCCTCCACTGTGCTAGATTCAGTCACACAACATGTGTGGGGAAAAGTCTCTTTTAACATATTTTTTCAGATTTGTTTGTTTTTTTTGTTACCGTCCACTGGGAAATGAAGTCACATCCAATTAAAAGTGTTTTCAAAGCGTGTCCTCATAAGGGACACATTAGTCCATGTTTAGGTGCGGATGTGGAGCACAAACATTCACACATCAGTCAGGCCACAAACAACAGCAAACATCAGGGATTCGCTCCAACACTGGAGTCTTTTTGCCCCAGTTTAGTGGAACACGAGAACACAGGAAAACACAGAATTATTACCACACAAATGGTGCAGTTACATTCTCAAAACACTTATTTGGTTCCAATGAATTCATGTTTCCTACATGTGCCCGTCTGAAACCACAGGTTTGTGTTGCCTGTTGAGTGTGTGTGTGTGTGTGTGTGTGTGTGTGTTGCGTGCGCATGTGCATGAGTGTGTGCGTGCGTGCCGTTGACTTACATTGACTTTCAGCCTTTTGTTGACAGGAACAAGCATGCACAGCGTATCACATGTGAACCCCCGATGTGAGACAGGAGGGACTTCATACACATGTGCTGGAAGCCGTCAGCGGAGCCTCAGACTCACATCGTCCTCCAGCCGGTCGCTGCAACCCCTTTGTCTGTTGGCTTTTTTTAGCGTTTTATTGTGAAACTGTCTCCCTGTCACCATCTTTTGAAATCATCTGAACAGAATTCATCCTTGGTTTAGTACATCAATCACACACACACACACACACACACACACACACACACATAAGCTTTACAGTACAACAACACACATCCAGTAATATGTCAATGACCACGATATTCTTTATCATTATGCTGTCCCAACCCTAGACTTGAGAACATGCTTTGTGTGCTGTTATTCACAAATCCTCCAACTTGGTCCAGTACTACAAGTACATACCACTTACTTGCCACGTTACATTGTGTGAGTATAGTGTTATACACCGTATAAATACCCTCTGTATTTATAGTGTACTACAATGTACTCCTGAAAATATGACTTGCCAGTTGTATGACGATACGCTACATACACCGTGTATGCATTCAGAAGGTAACAGAAATGATCAGAATTGTTAATAAGATATGAACTCTCAGCACATCATTCAACTATGGCTGCTGCTCTCCAGTCTGAATGCGTTTCAGTCCCGCGGCGGACAGCTCCTCCATGCTTCCCCTCCTGTTTACAGCCCTTCCTCTGGAGACGTGTGGGGTACAGAAACCAGCCACACCTTACAGCTGTCCTCACAGAAAGTCTCTTTGTGGACGTGTAGCGAAGCCTCAGTGCTGGTGTGCATACAGTACGACATGGTAATGGAACCATAACTCCTGTTTATTCTTTGTGCTGCAGCATTAGGATGCAGGTGTTAATGCTGGGATGCAAATACGACCGCTGGCCACTGCTCGCGCCCATGCCCTGGGTACTAATGAGAGCCGAGGCGGGTCTTTAGGATGCAGCTCGGCTCTGCAGGCGGAGGAAGAGGGGGACACTAGATATGACTTCTAGCCTGCGAGGGGACGCCTTGCCAATCACTTTCCTACCAAGCAGGGGACAGGATGATCAACTCTGGCCCTGCGCTTGCAAGTCTTACCACAAACTGTCACAATACCCGCCCGCGTCATGATGCTGCGCTTTTTGGAGACACAACGTCTCTTAAAGTGCTGTGGGTCTAGACTTGGTGTCTCCTGATATGATGGGCAGCGGCCTGGCATCCGTAGGAGAACCATGAGGACCTTCTCCAGACAAAACTCAATTTCAACTCACAACTGATGGTGTGGTCAAAGAAAGTTTTGCGTTATAAGTTAGCTTAGCGCATACCAACTATTTCCATTTCCACATCACTAATGACTGATGCAAAGTTGCAACTGTCAATGACCTTGAAAAAACTTGGCTTTTGCAAGTAGAGAAGACGAATAAAAATCTTATTATAGGAATTTTGCTTTCCAGTTCAATTTCATATGTTAAATAATATATATATATATATATATATATATATATATATATATATATATATATATACTGTATATTGTAGTGAGTTTCAGAAATTAAAGCTGCTTTATATCATATTAACAGCAACAGGATGCGCCATTAACTACATCCTCACTGTTAAAGGTAAAGTCACGCGAACAAGGACAGTAGGCAATGTACATTTTGTATCCACAAACTAAGTTGTAATGAAGATACATCAGAGCTGGTTTTAAGTCTTTGGGTGCAAGTCCAAGTCAAGTCCAAACAAAACAAAGAGGTGATCCCCGGTCATGTCCCAGTGTGTGTAGCAGGCTGCCTGACCTGCACTTCCCTCCGAGTCCATGGCCAACTATGGTGGCCACTTAGGGGAAATCAGGCTGAGATAATAATAATGCAATGTCGCCCCTATATGTATCCAGCAGTGGCGCAACAATGTATTCAATGATTATTTATCATTCAAGTCTTACAGCAGGCGAGTCCAAGTCAAGTCAAGTCTTACAGCAGGCGAGTCCAAGTCCCCAGCTCTGACATATATAACACATTTGACTTGCTGTGCACCTGCTGGGTAATTGGTTGCAATTATTCCTTTAAACTTCCTTTAAAAAACAACACCAGTAGGACATCTGTACATTTCACACCACTTAAACGTATGTTGAAATGTGGGAGTTGATGTACATGGTATAAAAATAATATGCTTGTCTTAGTGTTACTATTGGTTAGAGCATTTGACTCACACCCCTACCGGTACACACATGTAAAACCCAAACCCAACAGAGTGACTCCTCATTATGTGTATTTAAAGTGGCGGTAAACGACATTTTTGCTTTAACTTATCGATATGAAGTAAATGTGGATTGCACAGTGTAATGGCTACAGAATAATGACATGATCGACGTTTAGATTGGTTCCCTTAGCTTCCCTATAAGCTTCGCTTTCACTATGCAGCTCTGTCTGCCACTGGGTACGATCTCCTGGGAAACATGGAGGCTCCATTTATGGCACAAAGAAAACGCGTCAACCATTGCATGTGCAACCAAACCAGGAGGAATAGCGCTTTTGTTTACCCCGGTAGCTATTGGTAGTTATCCCCATTAGCTATCCACAGTAGTGGAAATGGCGGTCGGTGGAACAACAGAAGTAACTGTGGAAACTCTACCCGGCAAAAGAAAAAGAAGACATTATAGACTAAATTAATTAATAAACTCACATTTTTTTTCGTAATGTTTTCTCCTACTCCCCCCCCCCCTCCACCTTGACACTGGCTTGTCTGGCTTACCGGATGTAGGTTGTTGGTATAAGCCCGCCCAATATACCTTACACTCCTCCTTAAAGTCTGTCTCTCTGTTGGTCTTGCCAATTAATGAAAAATAAACACAAATCCTGAATTGAGATTCGAATAATACCGAACGAACGAATATCCAAATATTTGAGCTCAGCTCATGGTTCACCTTCATCATCAGTACTAAACCCAAAATACTCCCAAACAGGGACAGAGGCATGTTGATGCATGCGTGCTGTGCACTGCAATACAGCCTAATCTTCGCAGTGGAAACGCAGAAAAGGGGCTGAAGAAACGTTTTCTATCCTTGAAAAGTAGTTCCTTGGACTAAAAGTTCTGCCTTGGGAGACGAGCTGTTGCCCCAGACAACACAGCTCCCAGGGTCACAAGGACGCACAAACCCCTCCACCGCATTCAGGTGGCGATTCTTGGGGGGATGTGTATGCAGTTATAATATATATATATGATATCTGACAATGTTTTGCCCAAAGACAGAAGTCCTTGTCATTGTTAGAGAAAATAATCCATGTTTATAACTAGATCTTTTGTTACTATGACTACTATGACCCAAAAAAGCAAACCATCCTTTGTCTTTTGGTTTTGATGAGTGTTGTTTCGAACCCAAAAGCACTTTAGAGGTTGTGGCTTTCTCAGGGTTTTGTTTTCCTTGACAATTTGTATTGTCAAGGAAACGCAGTTAGGAATTAAATGTCAACGTTGTGATTAGTTTCCAGTCTCTTCCGTCGCATCGAGCGGGGTGAAAAATGACCTTGAACCAACAGTAGAGATAATTTTTTCCTGGTCTGAATGGCTCATGATCCATAACCATGTCCAGGTCTGTTTTCTCTGAAGCGGTGGAACCATGATTAATAACCCAGATAAAGTCCGGTCTCCACTCTCTTCAGTCTTATACACACACAGAGGCTTTAGATAACGCAAGTCGATGTCAAGAGTTTCTGCTCACCGACCATGGTCGGAGAGAGGTTGTCATGTTGTGGAGAGCTTGATTGGCGATGGGCAGAAGATGTGATAGCGGAGCTGTCCTTTAAAGAGCGCCTCTGATCCAGGATCCAGAGACGCCCGGCTGTGGAGGAGCTGCCTGGCTTTACTGCCTTCCAATCACCCGGCTTCTCGCCGGGGAGAGGGAGTCATAAATTGTCAATGGCATTTTAGACTCTGCTGTCTCATCTCTCTCTCTCTCTCTCTCTCTCTCTCTCTCTCTGTGAATGTGTCCAGGGAGGTGGTAGTTGGGAGCTGGATGTGTTGGGGCTCAAGTTATGGTTAATGGGGTTAGGGTGGTAGTGGGAGGCCTAGCTTTAGGGCTATGATCCAAGGCTAGGGTTAGGAGTAGGTGCTGTAGCCAGGCTTAGGGCTAGAGTTACTGTAGTGTTAGAGAGCCAGGTTACGGTTATCTTATAGGACTGGAACGTCTTTGCGTCACATTATTTCTGTGTGCTTTGAAATGCTTATTTGTTGTCCACAGCGGAAGCTAATAGTCAAAGCTAAGCAGAGCTGTGAAATTTCAAGCATTTAGCATGAGACTCACGCAAATTACCCTCTTCACACCTCCCATTTCTCACGCTGTCAAATTAATTGAGGCTTCGAATTCAAAAAACAATCTGACAGGTGGTAGAATTTGCCTGTTAAGTTGTCTTTTCATTTTCAAGTACTTTTCAAGTACATTTTTTGCTGGACCCTGTAGTCTAGGGGCCTAGAAAAGTGAATATCCCTCACTGACTCACTCACTGACTCCATCCTGTACACTGTTGAATATACTGAGGTTGCGGTCAATGATCCCTCTGGTGGTTTTATTGCTATGTTAATTTTAATGGTTGAGGTAAGGATTAGAAGTAAGAAGTAATGACACTGGGGAAATGGCTGTAAATAGTCATGTTTCTTTACTTCAAGAATGAATAAATCAATCTCTTCAGCATGCGGTGGCAACCCTGAACGGGCCCCAAAGAAATGCGTTCCTTTATTTCTCACTCCAGACTTTTCTAAAAAGTTGGCGGCCTTGCTTGCTTGCTTCTATGCTAATCATCAAACTGGCCAAGGTGTGTTGGACTGCTTGTTAGGCACAGTGACGGTTAGAACAGAAACCTGGTCCACTTGAGAAATCCAATGAAGAAAACAACACAAGGTGTCCTTTCCACTGCAGAGTCACTCATAAGCAAAAACCCGGAGAGATACTATAGGCAATATAGTCACTCTATATAATTAGGGGTGTTTTTCCTTGTCCTTTAGAGGGTCCAGGGGCTGTCGTATAATGTAAGCCTGTGAAGCCCTTGAGACTGTAATTGTGATTAAGGGCTATAAAATGTACTTGACTTTATATACAGTGTTATATATTGTTACATACCTACTGCATGCTGTTTTGCATGCTGCTAA
>JAOPHQ010000181.1:0-25097 GCA_030340625.1 Merluccius polli
CCTGACCGCCTCCGCATCGCTCAGCACCTCTGCAACACGCTGCTTATGCACCGTGTCCAGGCCCTGCTGGTTATACAGCTGGTTATACTGGTATCACTACTAGTTATACTACTGGTTATACTACTGGTCACACGCTGCTTATGCACCGTGTCCAGGCCCTGCTGGTTATACAGCTGGTTATACTGGTTCTGGTAGTTCTACTGGTGGTTCTACTGGTTCTACTGGTAGTTCTACTGGTAGATCTACTGGTTCTACTGGTAGTTCTACTGGTTCCACTGGTCACCTGTTTCCTGGAGCGCAGGGCAGCCTCCTCCAGTGTCTCTGCAGCCTCAAACTTCCCCTGCCTCCTGTAGAGGGCGCCCAGGTTCTTCAGGGTGGTTGTCACTGTGGGGCTACACACACAAACACACACACAAACACACACACAAACACAAACACACACACAGACACACACACACACACACACACACACACACACACACGTGTCACATAACATGTTGTATTGAACCAATACAGACTAGACTAGTGTAGTCAGGGAGGAGGCTCACCTGTCTACTTTACAGGCCTTGTACCAGCCTCCGTACTCTCCAAACGGAGAACCATCCTTCTGCTTCCCCTAGAGATGAGAACATGACATCATACATTACAATCCAATCTTACAGGACATAACATCATAGATAACACTAATAGAATGTGATCCCTTACAGGACGTGACATCACAGATAACACCAATAGGATGTGAGCCCTTAGAGGACATTATATCCTAGAGAACACCAATAGGATGTGAGCTCTTACAGGATGTGACATCACAGAGAACACCAATAGGATGTGAGCCCTTAGAGGACATTATATCCTAGAGACCACCAATAGGAAGTGAGCCCTTACAAGACATTATATCCTAGAGAACACCAATAGGAAGTGAGCCCTTACAAGACATTATATCCTAGAGAACACCAATAGGATGTGAGCCCTTACAGGACATTATATCCTAGAGAACACCAATAGGATGTGAGCCCTTACAGGACATGACATCCCAGAGAACATGACATCGTGGAGTAATAGGATGTGAAACTCTTCTTGTCTTTAATAAAGTTTGAAGTCTGAGAACTTTAAACTCCAAGGATGATGACGGGTTTAGTGGGTCTAGGACGGTAATTACTGGGTTTATAACACCATGCAGGCCAACATGAGGGGGATTTAGCAGAGGGATTAGAGGGGGGGTGGGTGGGGGGTGAGGGGGGTGACAAATTAAAACAGTGAGCCCTTTAAAGAGTGACTCTGTGTGGAAGCCCAGCCTGACCATCAGCGGAGGACAGTAATCTGCTGAGCCAGACCTCGGCTCTACATGTTTGATACGAGCGTGGTGGTAAACCTGCTGGAGCTCATCTGCACTGTGGAGCCTCTGACAAGGCCGAGGCCAGGGGGAGGATGTGTTACCATGACAACACACTGCACCGCCTACCGTCCGACGCACTGGTTAAACTAAACCAACTGTTACCCAACAGACGCCAAATACATCGTAAATGGTACATGTTGTTCAGTGGCGTTCATCTGTAAATGACCATTATTATTCACCATTTACTATTTAATCATTTATGTACCATTTACTATTCAGTCGTTTAGCGGAAGCTTTTTAGCCAAAGCGACAAACAATCTTGGTCTAGGGTGCCACCAAGGATATTGGGGATCAAACCCAGATTTTACCATACACTGACCTTGCTCTGCTCCTCTCTCTCCTCCGCGTGCATCCATATGGGCTTGTTCTCATCTAGAGAGAGGGAAAGTCACAGATAGACAGAGACAGAGACAGAGCATATTATACTCATTGACATACTATCTGTGTGTGTGTATGTGTGTGTGTGTGTGTGTGTGTGTGTGTGTGTGTGTGTGTGTGTGTGTGTGTGTGTGTGTTGTGTTGTATGTGTGTGTGTCTCACCGTCCACAGAGCCAAACTCTCTCTCGTGAGCTCTGGTCAGTATCTCCTTGTAGAGCGTCTCAGCCTGCTTGAACTTCCCCTGCTTCAGATAGCAGGACGCCTACACACACACACACACACACACACACACACACACACACACACACACACACACACACACACACACACACACACACACACACACACACACACACACACACACACACACACACACACACACACGTCATAATGATGTCATCGGCTGACCTCTATTCAATCTAATTGGAACGTGTTTCCAACCATTAAGATCATCAAGGACACACTGGGAACGGTCTGTCATACGTCGATGTCATCATTCAAATGTACTGTTCACTTTATCAGAATAGTCTTCCTGCAGGAACTTCATCTACGATAAGCTGTTTGACTTAACGCACATGCGCACACGCACATGCACACACACGCACACACACACGCACACACACACACGCACCACACACACACACCCCTCTTTCCTCCCAGACTGACCAGGTTGTTTTTGGTCTTGGCCACGTTGGGGTCGTCGGGGCCCAGCCTGGCCTGGTAGATGTCCAGGGCCCTCATGTAGTAGTACTCCACCTCCTGGTACTTGGCCTGGTTCTGACACAGCAGTGCCAGGTTGTTCAGCTGCTTGGCCACGTCCGGGTGCTCCTTCCCCAGCACCTGCACACGACAACATGGGCTCAACCTTCGCTACAGCTAGCCGGACAGCTAGCCAGACAGCTAGCCAACAGCTGGACAAACAGCTAGTCAAATACTTTGTGAAACAGATAGCTAAACAGCTAGCCAAACAGCTAGTGAAACAGCTAGCCAAATAATATCCAACAGCTAGCCAAACAAATAGCCAAACAGCCAGCCAATCAGACGAATACACAGTCAGTCAAACACAGAACCAACCAGTCAGCCAACGTTCACAGTATGGTAACCTATTAGCAGCAGGCTAGCAACAGGACTGGCAGGCTAGCTGCTGGGCTATCAGGCTAACAGTAACCATCATCAGCTAGGACAAGATTTCCTGCACACTAACACAACAACCCTGTGTTAAACAGCAGGGAGGTGATCGATGGGGTGGGGATCGATAGGTATTGATGAGACTGGAGCATTGAAATGCAACAGACCCCTGGGTTGCTGAGCTTGTACAACATCTATAGACAGGAAGGAAGGACATACTCCTCCTCCAAATGGAAGCAGCTCAAACTACAGTTTAAACCGAAAGAGGAACAAAATGTTGCGATTCAGCAGCACTGGGAGCATATTGGGCCCTGTGGCTCCGCGGCTCACCCTGCAGGGAACCTCATCATGAGGTGGAAAAGGTACAAGCTCAGCTAAATAACAGCTGACTGTTCACCCTCACAAGACGACAGGAAAGAAGGAAGGACGAGAGGGAGAGAGATAGAGGCCACACACATTGAGAACAGAGGTGTAGATGACTGGTAATAATAAAGATGATGATGATGATGATGATGATGATGATGATGATGATGATGATGATGATGATGACGATGACGATGATATTAATAATATTAATAATAATAATAATAATATGTTCAGCTCTAAGCTGACAGCAGATGAGCTTCTCCAAGGTCTTAGAGAACCAGAGGAGGTGCTGCAGTCTGCAGGGGGGCTGGCAGGACCCAAGCCAGGTCCAGGGAATACTGATATACTCCACCCATCACCTAGATATCGTCTGAGGCCGTCAGACAGCTCCCCTGCCTGTCCCATGCACCAGGAGAACAGATAAACTAGAGCACCCACTCCAGGGAGGCAGATGAGGAGAAGAGCTCCTAACGAGAGCTCTTAACTCATTGGGCTGTTTGGACAAATTGTTGGCAGTTCTAAATCCAATCAGGAAAAACAGCAAAGCTGAGGTTTCCACGGTGTGACCTTTGACCTACCTTCTCTCTGATCTCCAGGGCTCTCTTACATAGAGGCTCTGCCTCCTTGTACTTCCCCCGCTTCCCGTACAGTACAGCCAGGTTGTTCAGCGTAGCAGCCACCTGCCGGACACACACACACACACACACACACACACACACACACAAACCCCAGACACACACACAAGTGTTAATCTTCGGAGAGCTCTATGGTTGCACCCTCAACCATGGCCACCGATGTGTACAACAGTAGCAGAGGACTGTGATCTAGTGAACTAAGGATTGGCAGAGAGAAAGTGGATCAGGGCAAACAGGAAGTGATGCAGTGGTGAGACAGGTGGTCATTTGATTCCAGTGAGCTGTGTCTCCATCATGTGTGATTTGGAGAAGAAACCATTACTGATCCTGCAGTTACCTACAAGAGGAGAGGAGGTGGAGAGGGGAGGAGAGGAGAGCAGAGCAGAGAAGGCGAGGTAGAGGAGAAGTAGAGGAAGAAGCGTAGAGGAAGAGAGGTAGAGGAGAGGGAGGAGGAGTGGAAAGGAGAGGAGGAAGGGAGGAGAGGAAGGGAAAGGAAAGAAAGGGGAGAAAAGAGGAGGAGAGGATGAGAGGGAGAGGAGAATTAAAGAAGCAGGTGAGATGAGAGATTAGGTGAAAACCGATCAGAGAATCACTGGTGGATCCCAGCATGTGGATCTCCTGATCATCATCATAACTGTCCCTGTGGAAGAAGCAGTGTCCTGATAGGACCAGAGAGAGCAGAGGGGAGGGGTCTAAACAAGGAGTGTCCTGATAGGACCAGAGAGAGCAGAGGGGAGGGGTCTAAACACGGAGTGTCCTGATAGGACCAGAGACAGGAGAGGGGAGGGGTCTAACCTCAGCTGAGGAAGAGTAGATCCAGGCAGAAGGAACACCTGTCAGGGTTAGACCAGTTAATGGACCTGGTTATACTAGTTATCAGACTAACTACCTGGTTATACTAGTTATCAGACTAACTACCTGGTTATACCAGTTAGTTGCAACCATATCTGTCCCAGATACTGAATTTCCTGTCTGGGGTTAATAAAGTCTTATCTGGCTCCAAGTAGTTGATAGACAGACAAAGATACTGGAGGAGAATGAGAGCTGCTCTGTTTGTGTTCACTCCCTACTCCTAGAATGCCAGTTCAGACAAACAGAGAGACCTATGCAGATAGACAGACCTATACAGACAGACAGACAAACAGATCTAGACAGACAGACAGACAGACTCACCGCTGGATGATCCCTGCCCAGAGTCTTCTCTCTGATGGCCAGAGCATCATTCAGGAGGTTGGCCGCTTCCTTGTACTTATTCTGGTCCCTGACACACACAAACGCACGCACACGCACAAACGCACACACACACACACACACTTTCAATATACTACCTGGGTTTCAGTTCCCAAACCCAATCAAGCAGCTTTAATAAAGCAGTAGCAGTCCTAACAGAGCATTCACACATATCAAACAGCAATTCAATATAGACAAAAAGTTGAAAATAGACTAATTTAAGCTGCAATATATATTATTAAAAAAAGGATAGTTCCGGTCCTTGATTCTGATTGTCTGGAAGCTGTTGTATAACACACCTGTGACTGCATAACAATTCAATTTTAGTATTAGTGCGCCGCCAATCTCAAAAATGTATGCTAGCCTGTGTTGCTTGGCAAACATTTTGCTGTCTTGAGCTTGAACTATATTGCCATGTGGAAGAATTATGTTTGAATGAATGATCAATAAACAATCGCATTTTATGTTGCTGTGTGTTTATTTTGTGACATCTTACTAGATAGTCCATAAACGATTTGAGTAACCGTGTTATAAACAGCAACTTGAGGCCGTGACTTATAGTGATTTTTTTATGAGTTATTGCACCATCTCATGTTACCTGTAGACCAGGGCCAGGATGTTCAGCATTGTAGCCACGTCGGGGTGGTCGTGTCCAGACGTCTTCTCCAGGTCCTCCAGGGCCTGCTTGCAGAGGGGCACGGCCACCTCGTAGCGGCCCTGCGACGCGTACTGGATCACCAGGTTGTGGAGCGTCCGCAGGCGGGCCGGGATCTCATACCCGCCCTGCTGGGCCGCCGCCGCCGCCGCACTGCTGTAGTCCGGCTGGACTGGAGGGAGAGAGACAGATAAAGATTAAGACACACACACACACACACACGAGACAGAGAGAGATAGGGGGGGGGATACAAACAGACATAGAGAGAGTGGGGGGAGAGAGAGACAGACATAGAGAGAGAGGGAGGGGGGGAGAGAGACACAGAAAGAGAGAGCAGGGGGAGGACAGAGAGACACACAGACAGAGAGAGAGCGAGACAGAGAGAAAGAAAGCGGGGGAAAGAGAGGAGAAATGAAGAGCAATGTTAGAACCAATAAGACCATTTTTATTCCTCCATTTAATCCCTGTTTGAAGAGATGATTTCTCATGTGTTACATCAGGTCCTAGCAGCTCTGTTTTAAGAGACTGTGTATAATAAATGTACAGACAGAAAGACAGATAGATGGCTCCACTGGTGTGACAGCACCTCTGGAAGACTGACAGTTGTACAAAATATATCTATCTATCTCCCTCCCTCCCTCCCTCCCTCTCAGAGGAATATGTGTGCGCGCTCAGACTGGAGTTTGACGATGTATTCCTCCTTCTCTCCTTCATGGCCCCTCCTCTCTCTTCTTCTCTCCTTCATGGCCCCTCCTCTCTCTTCTTCTCTCCTTCATGGCCCCTCCTCTCTCTTCTTTTCTCCTTCATGGCCCCTCCTCTCTCTTCTTCTCTCCTTCATGGCCCCTCCTCTCTCTTCTTCTCTCCTTCATGGCCCCTCCTCTCTCTTCTTTTCTCCTTCATGGGCCCTCCTCTCTCTTCTTCTCTCCTTCATGGGCTCTCCTCTGCTTCATGGCCCCTCCTCTCTCTTCTTCTCTCCTTCATGACCCCTCCTCTCTTTTCCATCCATCCCTTCTTCTCTTCCTTTTGATCACTGGCCACTCTTCCGACTTATGCTGCTGGCTTCTGATCTAGAAGCTGGTGGATATCTGATTGTGTGTGTGTGCGTGTGTGTGTGTGTGTGTGTGTGTGTGTGTGTGTGTGTGTGTGTGTGTGTGTGTGTGTGTGTGTGTGCAGCAGTATATATTGCGTTGGTACTCTAGACACTACAGTAGACTGGCACTCCTCTAAACAGGAGTTGAGAAGCCCTGGTGACAGCGTGCCAAAAAAGACCTGGGTCATTCCCTGGCAACCGCTGAGTACAGACCCCAGAGAGAGGGGAGAGGTGAGAGAGAGAGAGAGAGAGAGAGAGAGAGAGAGAGAGAGAGAGAGAGAGAGAGACAGACAGACAGAGACAGAGAGAGCGAAAAGAAAAAGACAGACACACAGACAGACAGAGAGAGAGAGGGGGGAACCGGGAGCTTTACGGTGTGATTCGGCCTGGCGGGAGGCTACTCGGTCTGGCCGCCGGCCAGCCATAACAAGGCCCTGAGTTATGGGGCTGTGGCCCCAACACAGCGACTTACACTGCGGACCCCCCACCCGTTTAACAGTGGGAAAGGGAAACAGGAGAGTCCAGTATAACACAGAGTAGTTAAGAGCGAGGAGGAGAGAGGTCGTCAAGCACCCGTGAGCGATGGACGGCTCGGACAAAGAGGGACGAACAACGAACAGAAAGGGGGAGTGAAGGGAGAGAAAGAGGTGGGAGGAGAACAGACGTGTAAATGAAGAGATATGTGCGAGTGGATAAAGAGACGGAGACTGTAGACGGAGAGGTGGAGACGAGGAGATGAAGAGAGTCTAGGAATGTATTTGGGACATTGTGATTTGTGGGACACAGAGGTCACAGAGGTCAGGGCCGTAGGGTGCAAACTGGGTCGCCGTTCTGATTCTGCCAGGTCCCAGAGAGACAGGACCATAATAACACTGGTGCCTCGGTGAGAGAGACCAGAACCAGCCCCATACTAACACCGGTACCATGGAGAGAGACCAGGGATGGAGAGAGACTGGGAGGACAAGGCTGGAGTGGAGAGGAGAGGGGAGGAGGAAACAAGAGGAGGAGGAGGAGGAGAAGAGGAGAAAGGAGCTACGAGGAGGAGAGAAGGAGAGGGCAGGAGTGCACAGAGGATAGCAAACAAGAGGAGGTGAGAAGAGAAGAGAAGAAGAGAGAAGAAGAGGGGAAGGAGGAAGGGGGAAGGGAAGAGAAGAGAGGAGAGTTGAGGAGAGGAGGAGAAAGGAGCTAAGTGGAGAAGAACAGGAGAGAAGAGAGGAGAGGAAAGAGGAGAACTTACTGCCTGGGCTTTGGTCGTCCTGCTCGTCTGGGAAGAGATCATCCAGGTTCTCCTTACTGGAGTCAGCATCCTTCTCCTCCTATAAGAAGGAGACAGGGAGGTAAGAGAGCGGAGAGGGAGGAGAGCGAAGAGAGGGGGGAGGAGAGAAGAGGGTAACAGAGAGGAGAGGGGGAGGAGAGGGAGAGGAGACAGGGAGGAGAGAGGGAGGCGAGAGAGGAGAGGGGGAGGGGAGAGGTAACAGAGAGGAGGAGCAGGAGGAGGAGGCAGGGATGAGAGAGGGAAGAGAGGGAAGGAGAGGAGGGAAGAAGGAGCGAGGGAAGGAAGAGTTATGAGTTTTCCAAAAGACCAAAATATACACCATTAACATAATTGTATCAGTGGACCCGAAAAAGACGACAGAGGTGTCTCTGGGACCCTGCAGACACCCAGGGACCACTACAGCTGGACTCACAGAGGGCGACAGGTCCTCGTCGTACTTCTTCAGCTGGTTCATGAACTCCAGGTGCTTCTTCTCCTCCTCCAGCTGGGCCACGCTCTGCTCACTCTTCTGCAGCTTCTGCTGGGTGCCGGCCAGCTCGTCCCTCAGCCACTGGTTCTCCTGGCACAGCCTCCGCACCTGGGCACGCAGCTTCTGCTTCTCCGACTCCACCGAGCTCAGGTGACCCGAGAGGGCCATCATCACCTGGGGGAGGAGGAGGAGGAGGTGAGGGGAGGAAGAGGTTAGGAGGGAGGAGGTAGAGGTTAGGAGGGAGGGAGGTGGGAGATATACCAGGAGGTTGGAGGTCGAGGTGAGGAGGGAGGACGTAGAGGTCAGGAGGGAGGAGGTTTAGGTTAGGAGGGAGGAGGAAGAGGTTAGGAGGGAGGAGGTAGAGGTTAGGAGGGAGGGAGGTGGGAGATATACCAGGAGGTTGGAGGTCGAGGTGAGGAGGGAGGACGTAGAGGTCAGGAGGGAGGAGGTTTAGGTTATGAGGGAGGAGGTAGAGGTTAGGATAGAGGATGTAGAGGTTATGAGGAAGGAGGTAGAGGGGAGGAGTTAGGAGATGTACCAAGAGGTAGGAGGTAGAAGTGAGAAGCTAGGGAAACCATGTATTTCTAAGCCCATATCTGCTGCGCGTTAAAATTGAGGCAAGATGACTCAGCAATCTGTGAGTCATGCACCTGCATTATGCCACCTACGCAGAACACGCCAGCCCCAGACCTCCCCTGTGGCGAGGGGAAGTGAAGAGTTCTCCCGCTGTCCTACCACCATCTGTATCAGGTTCTCCTCCTGCTGTCTTACCACCATCTATACCAGGTTCTCCTCCTACTGTCCTACCACCACCTATACCAGGTTCTCCTCCTGCTGTCCCACCACCATCTATACCAGGTTCTCCTCCTACTGTCCTACCACCATCTATACCAGGTTCTCCTCCTACTGTCCTACCACCATCTATACCAGGTTCTCCTCCTACTGTCCTACCACCATCTATACCAGGTTCTCCTACTGTCCTACCACCATCTATACCAGGTTCTCCTCCTACTGTCCTACCACCATCTATACCAGGTTCTCCTCCTACCGTCCTACCACCATCTATACCAGGTTCTCCTACTGTCCTACCACCATCTACACCAGGTTCTCCTGCTGTCCTACCACCACCTATACCAGGTTCTCCTGCTGTCCCACCACCATCTATACCAGGTTCTCCTGCTGTCCTACCACCATCTACACCAGGTTCTCCTACTGTCCTACCACCATCTATAGCAGGTTCTCCTCCTGCTGTCCTACCACCACCTATACCAGGTTCTCCTCTTACTGTCCTACCACCATCTAGGGCTGGGCTGGACTTGTACTGTGTGGACCTGGATGCTCTAACAGAGATGACTGGTTCTAATACTGAGCTGGACTTTTACTGTGTGGACCTGGAAGCTCCAACTTGGTGGCACGCTCTCCAGAGATGATGACGACATCATCGACTGACCTGCGCCTCGCTCAGCCCCAGCTCCAGCATCTCCAGGGACTTGCGGATGATGAGGGACTTTTCGTCCCCCAGGACCCCCTGCTGCTCCTCCTGCTTCAGGCAGCGCAGCGAGCCCAGCAGGCCGTCCAGGATGGAGTGGTGCTCCTGCTTCAGGGCGTCCAGCCCCTGGATGACCTGCCGCGTCCTGGAGATGATCTCCTCCTGGGACATCCTCTCCCCAGCGGGGTCCTCCACGTCCTCCTTCACACACACCATGGTGGTCATGTCCTCTCGCATCCTGAACACCACACAGAGAGGGACGGAGACGGGGTTAAACAAATGTTTGACTCATAAGATAAGGTATATTATTTTATTTATCCAGAGGGAGATTATTGTGCAGCGGTTGCAGTACAAAGTAGGAAAGGAGCAAATATGTAGAAATATACACCTCTAAATACAATAGGGGTGAATGGTCAGGTGCATATCCAAATATACAATGTCCAAATATCAAGGTTAACGGTAAGGATCACAGAGATGTCTGGTAAATAGCTATGCATGTAGAGAATCAAACTGAAGTACAGGTAATGTACGGTTAGATTCAAATGTTCAGTGATAACAGGACTTAATTTGCAGATGAACGATACAGAACCGGTCTAACCACTAGAGATGATACAGGCGCTTTACATATTAAGTGTCACATTCGACATGTAAATAATTCATACACACATTCATCCATTCACACACATATCCACCCAGTCAGATACACACGGCGGCGGCATCCATGCAAAGGGACAACCAGTTCGTCTGGAGCAGTTAAAAGTCAGCCGCCTTGCTCCAGGACACCACAACAAATGCCAGCATCTCTCTGGCTGCCAGACCGGCAGCTTCACCAGCTCCTCGTCTCAACATGTTGAAACACTAACGTTCACGCTGACCTCAGGAGGTTAACAAAACAATTCCATCAATTCCAATTCAACATCTGGTGGACACCAGTCTCAAGCACAGCTCCTTGATGCCTGGCACCACTAAAACCTCCAGGCTAAACTGCATTGTACATTTTATATATACATATATATATAAAACTTTATAAATTAAGATTGTTTAAAATCAACATCTTCTGGTGAGAGGAAGAGCCACAATGAAAAACACTTTTAATAATGTGGGGGCTTTCACCCAAAGTGCCTTACAATACATGGGTGGCCCCAGCGGGAATCAAACCCCTAACCCTGGCAGTGTGAATGCCTTGCTCTACGAGGTGAGAGAGGAAAACTTTTGGATTTAAAATGTCATATCACAGACCTTCATCCTCAATCCTTCCCATGTATGAATGTGATAACACACTGGAGGGGCCAGCCAGGCCAGCAGGGAACATCTGAACTCTGTGGTTCTGGGATCCATTAGTCCTGGCTCCTTAACCTCCTGAACCAGTGGCTGGTGAACCATCAGCCTTATTCACCAATGCTATCTAGGTGGGGGAACTGAAGGCAGTTTAGAACCAAGATGGCTGCTAGGTGAATAAGGCCCGTGTCAGGGTGTTTAGGTCCGCTCGCTCACATGCTCCTGCTGCCAAACAAAAACACTTTTAAATCCAATGCGACCGGTCAAATGCATTACCCGAAATCACTTCTTTCTGTCAATTACACCGAAAGAAACACAGTTGTTACTCGCGCGAGCATTAAAAAGCTTTCCACCCGTTCACCATAGTTTGACCTGGGGCTTTATATAAACGAATCAATAGTTTGACCTGGGGCTTTATATGAACTGATCAATAGTTTTCTCAGAAACCGAGGCACTGAGGACGGGCACAGGGCCAGCAGCACAAAGACAAACAAAAGGAAAGTAGCTGAAGCCTGGGTCCGAATAGTACTGCGCTAGATGCTCTCCAACACGTTCACTTGTACTGCTACATGTACTGCTGTTACTAGTGTTACTGGTACTGTTATTAAAACAGTGATGGTACATAGTAGTACATTACTGGTACATGTACTGTCTGTTACTAGTGTTACTGGTACTGTTATTTAAACAGTGATGGTACATAGTAGTACATTACTGGTACATGTACTGTCTGTTACTAGTGTTACTGGTACTGTTATTTAAACAGTGATGGTACATAGTAGTACATAACTGGTACATGTACTGTCTGTTACTAGTGTTACTGGTACTGTTATTAAAACAGTGATGGGACATAGTACATTAATGGTACATGTACTGTCTGTTACTAGTGTTACTGGTACTGTTATTTAAACAGTGATGGTACATAGTAGTACATAACTGGTACATGTACTTTCCGTTACTAGCTTTACTGGTACCGTTATTAAAACGTTGATGTTATATAGTACATTACTGGTACATGAACTGTCTCTTACTAGTGCTATTAAAACAGTGATGGGACATAGTACATTACTGGTACATGTACTGCTGTTACTAGTGTTACTGGTACTGCTAATAAAACATTGATGGTACATAGTACATTACTGCTTCATGTACTGTCCGTTACTAGTTAGTTAGTTAGTTACTGGTAGGGCTGTCGCGATAACCGCTATATTGCAATACCGTGCTATCGGCAAGTCCACCGCAGGGGATGGGAAGCCAACGCCACAACCGCTATGCTCACGTTTTGTTTGTATTCATGAGGCTATATGTCATTTTACTCACCAACTGTAACAGACATCCAGCTCCACGTCCATACCGAGCTCCAGCATTTACCCAACTAAAAGCAACACATGTAGACCCTTTTCATAATGTAGATTATGAAGAACCATCTCAGTCACCTGACCGTGTGTGTGTTCGCTGCTGGAGGGGCCAGCTGCTGTACAACTCAAGTGAAACTCACTGTACAGCAATCTGCTTCCTGTTTTCAAACAAAAAACCTTTATTTAGGTCTTGAAATTAATCAGCAGCAGTGGGGAGCAAGGGGAAGTGATTCAACACATCACTTTCACCAGCAGAAACGTACTTGAAGGAATAACATTTAAAGGAATGAAGTAATTAACCAGGACAGTGTGTGCAAGGTCCAGTTGCACCTCCTCTGAGTCTGTATGTCCCTGAACAAGCAGCAGATACATTCTTGTTCATGAATCATTGTTATTCATGATATGAATCATCATGAACTAATTAACACAACATGGATATAGTAACCCGGGAAAAATGAATCACACTTGATCTCATTCACCAAACGTGTCGGGAAAGGTTTCAGTGATGAAGCCATTCAAGAACAGACAATGCAATACCCGTCATACACCAGCGGTGTTGCTGCCCCCGAGGTTTGAATTCAGCGCTCGGTCGCTCCTTAAGACACCGATGAGCCGAAGCACGGGTCAGTGACCGCTGGCCGTCGCCCGCATGACACCATCAGTCATGTTCTCTGTCATCAGTGTTTGCCAGGGGCTTCACTACAGACTATATTTATCCTATGGACCTGGGGGGGGGCTCTGATGGAGACAGAGCTACCACTGTTCTGTACAGCCTCATCCAACCTCCAGCCCTGAACATTACACAGCCTCAAACCTTACGACTAGGAGACGCACTGTGCTGGGGATACAATAGGGCGGTCTCAGACTGATGGTATGACTGACTGGTTTAAAAGTGGCAGCTACAGGAAGTTCCCCCCCCCCCATTGGTCTGAAATTGGTCTGGAAACACCAATTAGCACATCAGAAGAACACAGGTCTGTTTGTAAGCTTGAGGTTCTGGCTGGTACACCGAGATGAACATATGGACCCGTAGTTGGGTTCCCAATGTTTCTGCTTCAAAACGTCTCAAATGGCTCTATGGGTTTAGAAAAGGTAAAGTTGTTCTATTTAATTACATAATAGGATATGGCTCTTGGCCGTGAGTCTTTAGGTATAAAATGATCTTTATTATACAGATGGCTTCCTTACAGCCCTAGGTATTTGTTGGTGCACTCTGGATTCACATGAACAGACTGTCTAAGTATTTGTAGTGGTGCAGTGCGCATACATTCGCCACAGAATGGGCAGCGTTGACTGCAACGATGTGCGTGGAAGCGGCAAATATTTTCAGAGCTAAAAATGGGGTCAGGGCCAACAAAAGGTTGGGAACCGCGGTGAGTGGAGGATAAACCATCTCCTCCAGCTCCACCACACAGACACCGGGAGCAGCGGTGTGCTCTTGCTGACGCACTGTGTTGACACAGCAGATCTGAACTCCAGCTGTTGCTGTTGAATACTTCATGTTGTTGATTAAGGAATTTAAAATCATCTCCAGCAGGCGTGCCACATTCTTACATCGCTATAATATTTAATATGGATAGATAGAGAAGAGGTGGAGGGGTGGTTGCATCACAACATAGCAGATAGATGAGGTAGAGGGGAGGTGGTAGCATCACAACATAGCAGATAGAGAAGGTAGAGGGGTGGTAGCATCACAACATAGCAGATGGAGAAGGTAGAGGGGTGGTAGCATCACAACATAGCAGATGGAGAAGGTAGAGTGGTGTTAGCATCACAACATAGCAGATAGAGAAGAGGTGGAGGGGTGGTTGCATCACAACATAGCAGATAGATGAGGTAGAGGGGAGGTAGCATCACAACATAGCAGATAGAGAAGGTAGAGGGGTTGCAGCATCACAACATAGCAGATAGAGAAGAGGTGGAGGGGTGGTAGCATCACAACATAGCAGATAGATGAGGTAGAGGGGAGGTGGTAGCATCACAACATAGCAGGTAGAGAAGGTGGAGGGGTGGTAGCATCACAACATAGCAGATAGAGAAGGTAGAGGGGAGGTGGTAGCATCACAACATAGCAGATGGAGAAGGTGGAGGGGTGGTAGCATCACAACATAGCAGATAGAGAAGGTAGAGGGGAGGTGGTAGCATCACAACATAGCAGGTAGAGAAGGTAGAGGGGAGGTAGCATCACAACATAGCAGATAGAGAAGGTAGAGGGGAGGTGGTAGCATCACAACATAGCAGATAGAGAAGGTAGAGGGGTGGTAGCATCACAACATAGCAGATGGAGAAGGTAGAGGGGAGGTGGTAGCATCACAACATAGCAGATAGAGAAGGTAGAGGGGTGGTAGCATCACAACATAGCAGATAGAGAAGGTAGAGGGGAGGTAGCATCACAACATAGCAGATGGAGAAGGTAGAGGGGAGGTGGTAGCATCACAACATAGCAGATAGAGAAGGTAGAGGGGAGGTGGTAGCATCACAACATAGCAGATAGAGAAGGTAGAGGGGAGGTGGTAGCATCATAACATAGCAGGTAGAGAAGGTAGAGGGGAGGTAGCATCATAACATAGCAGGTAGAGAAGGTAGAGGGGAGGTGGTAGCATCATAACATAGCAGATAGAGAAGGTAGAGGGGAGGTGGCATCACAACATAGCAGATAGAGAAGGTAGAGGGGAGGTGGTAGCATCACAACATAGCAGGTAGAGAAGGTAGAGGGGAGGTGGTAGCATCACAACATAGCAGATAGATGAGGTAGAGGGGAGGTGGTAGCATCACAACATAGCAGATAGAGAAGGTAGAGGGGAGGTTGCATCACAACATAGCAGATAGAGAAGGTAGAGGGGAAGGTTGTAGCATCACAACATAGCAAATAGAGAAGGTAGAGGGGAGGTTGCATCACAACATAGCAGATAGAGAAGGTAGAGGGGAGGTAGCATCACAACATAGCAGATAGAGAAGGTAGAGGGGAGGTAGCATCACAACATAGCAGATGGAGAAGGTAGAGGGGAGGTGGTAGCATCACAACATAGCAGGTAGAGAAGGTAGAGGGGAGGTAGCATCATAACATAGCAGATAGAGAAGGTAGAGGGGAGGTAGCATCACAACCTAGCAGATGGAGAAGGTAGAGGGGAGGTGGTAGCATCACAACATAGCAGGTAGAGAAGGTAGAGGGGTGGTGCTGTAGGCAGCAGGTGGATGTGGAAAGATGAAAGCAACAACAAGCGGCCCCTCAGGGATGATGTTGAGGTTGTCTGTCAGACTGAGGGGAGCTTGCCGTTGCCATGGGGACGCTCCAGATTAAACACCACAATCCAGGCGACGAGACTACTCACTCATTTTGTGTGCGTGTGCGTGTGTGTGTGTGTGTGTGTGTGTGTGTGTGTGTGTGTGTGTGTGTGTGTGTGTGTGTGTGTGTGTGTGTGTGTGTGTGTGTGTTTGTACACATTGATGACACGGCACTATAGCTGTTGTTCAGCATCTGTCAATGTTTATGTTCAGTCGTGACAACAAGTGGAACGTATTAGCGTGTGTGTGTGTGTGTGTGTGTGTGTGTGTGTGTGTGTGTGTGTGTGTGTGTGTGTGTGTGTGTGTGTGTGTGTGTGTGTGTGTGTGTGTGTCAGAGGATGTCTTTCAGCCACCAGTAGTGAGGTGACACTGGGTCCCACTGTGGCGCTGCGTTGTCGTCTCCACAACACACACACTGCATTCACACACACACGCTAGCAGGCTAGCGGCCCGCGCTGAATACCAACAACATGACGACACGCCCCAGTGGGACCATTATCCCCATGATGGTTAGTTAGTTTAGTTTAGGTATCAGGTTAGAGATGGTTAGTTTAGGTATTAGGTTAGAGATGGTTAGTTTAGGTATTAGGTTAGAGATGGTTAGTTTAGGTTAGAGATGGTTAGTTTAGGTATTAGGTTAGAGATGGTTAGTTTAGGTATTAGGTTAGAGATGGTTAGTTTAGGTATTAGGTTAGAGATGGTTAGTTTAGGTATTAGGTTAGAGATGGTTAGTTTAGGTATTAGGTTAGAGATGGTTACTTTAGGTATTAGGTTAGAGATGGTTAGTTTAGGTTAGAGATGGTTAGTTTAGGTATTAGGTTAGAGATGGTTAGTTTAGGTATTAGGTTAGAGATGGTTAGTTTAGGTGTTAGGTTAGAGATGGTTAGTTTAGGTATTAGGTTAGAGATGGTTGAGTTTAGGTATTAGGTTAGAGATGGTTAGTTTAGGCGTTAGGTTAGAGATGGTTAAGTTTAGGCGTTAGGTTAGAGATGGTTAAGTTTAGGCGTTAGGTTAGAGATGGTTAGTTTAGGTATTAGGTTAGAGATGGTTAGTTTAGGTATTAGGCTGGAGATGGTTAGTTTAGGTATCAGGTTAGTGATGGTTAGTTAGGTATTAGGTTAGAGAGGGTTAGTTTAGGTGTTAGGTTATAGATGGTTAGTTTAGGTATTAGGTTATAAATGGTTAGTTTAGGTATTAGGGTAGAGATGGTTAGTTTAGGTATCAGGTTAGAGATGGTTAGTTTAGGCATTAGGTTAGAGATGGTTAGTTTAGGTGTTAGGTTAGAGATGGTTAGTTTAGGTATTAGGTTAGAGATGGTTAGTTTAGGTATTAGGTTAGAGATGGTTAGTTTAGGTATTAGGTTAGAGATGGTTAGTTTAGGTGTTAGGTTAGAGATGGTTAGTTTAGGTATTAGGTTAGAGATGGTTAGTTTAGGTATTAGGTTAGAGATGGCTAAGTTTAGGTATTACGTTAGAGATGGTTAGTTTAGGTATTAGGTTAGAGATAGTTAAGTTTAGGTATTAGGTTAGAGATGGTTAGTTTAGGTATTAGGTTAGAGATAGTTAGTTTCGGTTTTAGGTTGGTTATTACATGTTTAGGTAGTAGATTAAGGATTGTTAAGTTTTAGGTACAACTTTATTAACAGAAAAGTCTTGCAGTTTGGCTCCATCCACATTCCCCGTGTTGTCTACCTGTATATAGATGATCACCGCCCCCTGGTTTAAAGTATGAACTTTGACCCTACTAGACTATGGTGACATTCACAGGATATGAGCTAGTCCAGGTAGTTACTGGGGTAGTTTTAATGAATTACACAAGAAGACACAAGTCAACTAAATATAATTGGAGGGTAAACAGGCCTCAGATATATGCCAAAACGACACCATAATAGTCCCATAATAACCCCACCAGGGTGTGCAGGTATTGGCCAATCGGGATAATTCCGGGTTCAGAACAGAGGCAGAGACTTCCTGAACTTCTGGTTTTCTTGGTGGTGGTTCAGAAACACATTATCTAGATTCTGTGGTCCATCTCATGTGTCCATGGTGCCGATGGGACTCAGTAAATACACAGGTACTACATGTAATACACGACAGGGTTACCTGTCGCTAAAACGCAGTTTACTTTAACTACACTGAAAGGCACATGTCTGGCAGAGACTCAAACCCAGGAAACCCGTCCACGCCAGCACGGAACCAGAACCAGATCCAGACCCAAAGATTAGACTCCACCAACACGCACAGATTAACCTGAAGAACCGGTCTGCACACTTTCCAGTTTCATTCCCCTCCCTGTGGAGCTGATAGTGACCGGGCTGGACCCGTCTACCTCCCGGAACACATGCTGTCTGTCTGTCTGTCTGTCTCTCTCTTACACACACACACACACACACACACACACACACACACACCACACCACACCACACCACACAGTCTGGAGAAACGTCGCAGTTCAAACGCCACCCCACGACCTTTGACCCCAAGTCTCCCCCCCCCACCCCCCACACCGGGGTCCGGTGTTACAGTGCAGAGTGCGCCTGCGTGCAGGAATTAGACGGAGCCGCTTACCGTTTCTTCAGGACATCCGCTGCCAATGGAAACGGTCGCGTCGGTTCTCAATACCAATATAATATATTATACCGGCGGTCTGTTGTTGTTTTGTTGTTGTTGTTGTTGTTGTTAAATCGCAGTGTCGTCGTCCTCCCGGTACCGGTGTGCGTCGGACCCAGGAGACCCGGGACGGGGAGAGATAAGGAGGGAGATCAGGAGTCTCTCTTCACTGCGTCCCCCGCGGCGGGGCTGTGGGTCCTGGCGAGCGGCTAGCATGCGGCTACATAGCTAGCTTCGCGGACCGAGAAGGGGGGGGGGCTAAGGGTTCTGGTCGGTGCCGGTCGGGTCCCACCACAGGGTCTCGGGGGACCGGCTCAGTGAGAGGGTCCCATGTGAAGCGGGTCCTGCGGGGCCAGCGAGTCGAGACGACGCACACCGCGGAGGAAGGTGACAGCTCGCGCTAGTCCGCTGGCTCCACTGCGCCTGCGCGGCGCGGGCAGCCCCCACCCCCAACTCCCAGATAATGACGTCATCCCAGAGCTTAGAGCCAATAGATAGACGATACGATACGACGATAGATAGATGATATCGTCGATTGCGGTCAATCGGTTTCCGATTATTGGTTTCCCCATTAATCGGACCCGTTATGGAGGGGCTTTTAAACGGAGAGGCGTTCCCCATGTGGACCCGCTGCCCCAGATTGATGTTTATAAGCCCAGCGATAATAACAGTTATAACACAACAGCACAATTACAGTTTACCCACCGTGCGGATTAGGGGTGGGTGCCGGTATGGGTTTTAAAGGCATTATTTAAAAAAAACATTTAAAAGGTGAGCAGTTTCCTCCTAGAGCAATAATTATACATGTTGGGAAATAAAGACTACTTAATCTTATTGCACTGTTGAGTTTCTTCTGATCTTTTGTATGCATTATTCTCTTACATCACAAATGATCCAGAGCACAAACTACAGACAGACAGTTGAAGGACAAGAGGTGAAACGCTTTATTGGTGATCATGTGGGGGAACTGCTGGTCTTTCTAACGTTGGTGATCGTCTTCCACGCTTTGGTGAGCACCACCCGGCCCATGAGCAAGGTGATGGTGAAGTTCCTCCGGTACCATTCCCTAGAGGACATACCAATTATTACCTTTTGCAAAACCGACATGATTTGATAAATGGTGCTTTTGAATGTAGAAACGCAGTTAGAAAACAGAGATCTGGTCCTTGATCCGGATTGTCTCGAAGCCATCGTAAAATGCTCTATAAACACACACCTGTGACCGCTTAACTATTCATTTTTATGTGCCGCCAATCTCCAAAATATATGCTAGCCTGTGTGTGTGTTATACACGCACACACGGACGCACACACACACACACGCACACACATGCACGCACACACACACATCTTTGCAGCAGGAACGGAACTCACTTGTTGTAATTTGCATGTCTCGTTCTATTTGTGTCCAGGAAGCTTTTGTAAAACACTGCCATTTCTTCACTGTTGAGGGTGTGCTTGCGTCCTGTAAAGAGGGCAAAACAGGCAGCACTGAGAACAGTTACAGCAGCAGCTATAAACAATACAAGCTGTGTATTTGAATAGTAGACTGCATTTATAGACTGCTTTGCATTCCATATCCTTGTTTCGATGTTTTGTTCTGATGTTTTGTACTAGAGCTGGTTTCTCTTAAACGACACGGGTCCTTTTACATTCCTATGACATTATATTCATATGTATATTGCTCTAGTCCAGATGAATATAGATATAGATTTTAGATTTAACTCATTTAGCAGACACTTCTGTCCAACACGACTTACAGTGAATTCAGATAAATGTCACTAAGGAGCAGATAGGGGTTAGGGGGCATCTTGCTCTCGGATGCCTACAGGTAGACCGTCACTGAGGACATTGGGCATCGAACCCAGAACGTTTTGGCTGCAAGTCAACCACTACACTATCCTGACCCCTCTAGAACAAGCCCAGATGCTGGCAGGAACCACAGAAAAAAAAGGCTTTTATCAATATTGATGGCGTACATCTAATACTCCTGTGGTTACTGAGTGTATGATAAGGTCAGAGAGCCTGGTCTCACCCTGCTCATCCCGGGCAGCCATGCCTTTAGCCTTCAGCTGGGAGCTGATGAACTCCTCCTTCTCCTGAAGACAAAAACATGGACATTGTTGTTGAGGTTATTCAGGCTTATAGGTTCTTAAAAGCTGCTCCTCAATGTTAAAGACTTGTGACAAAAATGTCCTAGTGCAATGGTGCCATCTGCTGGTGACTTGAGGAATAAGCAGGAGATTTGATCATTAGGAAACAGACCAAGAGGACAACATGGATTTCTAAAATGGAAAATATATTCTGCAAAATAAGAAATAATGGTTTTATCATATTTTACTATTTTCAATAATGACAGATTCTGACAAAAGTTTTTTTTTTTAATCCATGTCATTAAAGGGGCTATAGACGATATCCTGAACATTAATATAGCAGCAAACAACTATTGGCTATGTAGAGATATAGTGGAGTAATGGCGTCCTGACCAGAGAATGAAGGCACACTTCCTCTGTGTGTGTTGTAATCTGAGCTTCTATTTTCTTTGTTTTGGTGTCCGGTCCAGCCGGACACCAAGAAGGTAAAGAACACTCCCAATTGTTGTGGTTTGAGATGCTGGTGCTCTAGTGTGACATCATGTGACTAAATATATAATCTCTAGCCCCTTGAAGGAGCAGGCAGGGGTTAGGGGGCATCTTGCTCAATTATGCCTTCAGGTAGACTGTGGATATTGGGGATCGAACCCAGAGCCTTTCAGTTGGGAGTCCAACACCCCAACCACTACATTATCTAAGCTGTCCTAAACAGGCATCTACTTGTTGACACTGGCCTAGTTCAGTACACTATACAATACATGGCCTAGAGAGAGAATAGAGTACGACTTTCTTGTCCAGCTTGGGGTCGTAAATTAGCTTTTGGCCTACATGACATGGAGTACATTACCTGTACTTGGACATATAAGTGTATGGACAAAGCCATCCATCAAAACACCTGTCCAACAGGTCCAGGTAGAGGTGAGGCCCAGCAGCACCTACCTTACTGAAGGTGACGTTCTGATGGGCCCAGAACTCGTGGTTCCAGGTCTCCGTCTGCTGCCTCAGCATCCTCAGCCGCCTCTCCAGGGCTGTCTCCTCCGGGGGGACGTGGTACGTGATTGGCCGGATGTTTGACAGCTTGTTGGGCGGACCAATCCAGTCGTGGGTGGAGTCCGCTGCTGGCTTGAAGGCGGAGCTCTGCACACATGATGAAACACAGGAGCAGCCATCAGAGGGACGCTAAGGTAAGATACAATACTACACACCTCATTCATCCATAAAGGGGGAATGTTTCAGAGATGAGCATGACACAAACTCAACGTAAAATAAAAAGCTATAGAACAATTATGTACAATACATGTACACAAGTTTGACTAATACGTCTATTTGCAAAAGAGGTATGTGTTTACATATACTATTCAGTCACTCATTTCACAGAGGCTTTAGTTTTTTTATGTCACTAAGGAGCAGGAGGGGTTAGGGGGCATCTTGCTAAATCATGGCTACAGGTAGACCATGGACATAGGTGATCGAACCCAGAACCTTCCAGCTGGGAGTTATATAACCACATTATGCCACCCGAGCCTTTACCCTTTAGACACAAAAGGGGTTGTAACCCTACTAAATACTAAAACGTGTGAAACCCTAGACACTAAAACTTCTTTTTTTTTACCTGAGCTACTGCAGCCACCTCCCAGACCTTGTTGTTATAACAGCACACAATGACAGGTAGGCAGGTTACACACACACACACACACACACACACACACACACACACACACACACCCTAGGGTCCTTATCTCTGTTCCGTTCCCATAACAATGTTCTTGTTTTCACCTCATTACCTCCATCACCTGTACATCCATTCCTCTGTAGCTCGCAGCTGCAGAAAGCTCAGCTGAATGGACTAATCTCCGTCCATACAACATTAAACTAATCATAATAATAATAATAATACCTGCTGATCCAGGGTCCGCATTATCTTTATTCACATCTTCAGAAATCCCCATCATTCATCGACAGCCAAACAGAAGGTAACATTAAAGCTGCTTCAAGTTGTTTTCCGGCTGTGAACGCATGGTGTAGTACTGCGATGCATACTTTTAAGTGTGATGGGTTCAAACTTGATCATTTGCAACTACAGTCTTTAGCAGAGCCAGTCGACACACTATGCATGCTCTTCACGTCTAAACGCGTCACCTGTGCCACTATGTAACAGCTGACCGCTGTCTCAGTAGTAAACAGAGGATTGACTTACCTTTGCAGGCTGGTCCTGCCCAGCTGTGTGTGTGTGGGACGAGCAGCCACGACCCACGTGTGCTCCCGGGTTACCTGGCCGCAGGTGACCCTGCGGTCTGCACCTCCACTGCCCCCATAAGAGACGTGTCGCTGTTCTGGCTGCCATTTAAAAAAATATTTAGATATTAGTGCTAGATCCGTGGCTTAATGAAAAAACGACTCGGACGGCCTCCGTTTGACCACCACCACCACAAGGTTCATGTTGACGTCCGCTTCCAGGAGCGGCGCGGTGACGTCACACGCTCAAAATATGTTGGACGACCGAACACTTACCATGTGTTATTTTCAATCCATCTTTTTTTAATCATTTTTGAATAAAACGTTATATATAAATATAAACACAACTGAAATTGCATTTATTTTTTTATTTTTTAAAAATAAATTCCTGTATTTTACTGTGAATGCTGATGTCGTATTTTAACGTGTTTTAGCGACACGTACAGGGGGGAACTCCGCGCTAGGTCCTGCTTGCGGGGAGTAAAGTAAGGCTAGCCGCCGATGCTAAGCTAATGTTTATCTTTAGTGAGAGCTGCGCGTCCTGCGAGAGCGAGACAGATGGCGGTGCGGTGGTTATGCAGGTAAGAACCGAGCCGGGACCCCCCCTCCATAACGTCCCCCGACTCCATTACGAGTCACTCCGTCCACCCAGCAGCCGCGGCGGTGTGGGGGGGGGGAGACAATAGTCTCCCCCACACACACACACGACTAGGGGGGACGGGAGGAGAAAGCAGCCGCTCGCGCGTCACTCACTCTATCCCCCCCCCCCCCCCCCCCTTCCCCTAAACTAACGGCTTTTTAAAACGGCTGCTCCGTCGATGGCGGCGGTGGTCCGCGACGCCGGGTTTGCGTGTTAATAACGGTCATATTTGGGTGTAGTAGTAATAATAGTAGTGGTGGTGGAGGTGGTGGTGGTGTAGCAGGGGTGTAGGGTCGCGGCTCAGTGGGAGGGGCGACGCGGACCGCAGTGTTCCGGACTGTCGGTCCACCGGAGCTCAGAGACTAAACCGTCCGGAACCGGACTGGACCCGACCCCCCCACCCACCCACACACACACACACACCCGGGTCTCCCCTGTAGCCGATGGAAAGCGGACCTCCTCCAACATGTGCGCCAATGTCTTCGGGGTGCTGAAAAGGTGAGGGGATGAAATGCGTTTTTTTCCGTTGGTGGTGATGGAGGTGGAGGGAGGGGGGGCGTACCTATCTAGGGTGGTGCGCAGCACAACGCGGGGGTTAATGTGTGGCAATGACACCAGCGTGATATAGATATAAAATATATATATATATGTATATAAAATATCCATGTGATTATGCTGTGGTGGTGGTGGTGTTGCGTTACAGCTGCGGGGACACAATGCGCCAAGGATCCGCTGTCGCATCCCCCTCAGCAGGCGGGCTGGGCGGCGGTACGGGAAATGGAAATGTCCGACATTAAGGGACGTTAATATCCCTCTGGGTTTTAGCTTTGACCGAACCACTGTATTGTGTATGTGTGTGTGTGTGTGTGTGTGTATCTGTGCATGACACACACGCACGCACACACACACGCACACACACGCCCCCTAGTCCTGTCACTAGGGACCAGGAATGTCCACTTGATGCATGGCTGGGTTTCAGTACCCTCTGACCCCGTCTAGTGTGAGTTATTTGATCATGTTGGTCCATCGTCCTGTCAGTGTTACTAGAGATATTAGATCATGGGTTTGTTCATTTGTAGTCCAGTGGTTGAAGGAGGCGGCGGAAAGCTGATTATTTTTGGAGCTGACGTCTCAGGAAAACGAGACTAATGACAAGCCCTGCAGGAAGTGTCCGCCTTGGTTTCCTGCTTTCTACTAGACGTGGACATGATGAGGGACGTTACAACCAGGCTAACGGAGCAGGGGAGGATACAGGTTGTAGGAGGGCGGTTCAGATTGTTTTCACTCGACGGCCGTAACCTGGAAGAACAGGTGGTCATCTAGTCTCTCTGGGAGGACCTGAGGACCACGCAGCGGTGATGGTAGTCCAGCTCAACCCTCCCCGGGTCTCTGCTTATCTTGGGTCCCTTCGCCCTGGAGATAGCCGTCCCCGCCGCCACCCACTTACATAACGCACTTTAGCCAATGAGGCTTCATAATCCTATCGGCCGA
>JAOPHQ010000182.1:0-7500 GCA_030340625.1 Merluccius polli
TTAAAAACTGGCGAAGCACCCGTGAGCAAGACATTGTCTGTCTCTTAGCGGCGGCGGAAGAGGTGCTTCACGGCCAAATTGGGTCTGTGAGTGTGTTGAGAGAGTGTGTGTGTGTGTGTGTGTGTGTGTGTTTAGGGTCTACGTGGGTCACACGCGTTAGCATGTGTTTGGATGCATGTGCCAGCCTCTGTGTGTGTGTGTGGGGGTGTGTGTGTGTGTGTGTGTGTGTGTGTATGTGTGCGTGTGCGTGTGTGTATGTAACAGTTAGAAAGCACTGCAATATACAAGTCATTGCAGTAATCATAGAAAGATGAGTTTGTTTGGTGATTTCGAAACGCTGCACGTGTGTGTGTGTGTGTGTGTGTGGTGCGAATCAAGAGGGACGTGTGCACACACACGTAAAACACTGTAATTAAAGATGATCATAGATTGCGTTGTCCCGCACGTTCGGGATTGAAAACTGGAGTTCGTAATTCCCACACAGGCCCCGGTTCCGCATTTCCGAACAATAATTTGAGTCACTCATGGAGCGGTAATATGACAGACAGCGGGTACTTCACCGGATGAGAGCTGAAGCCGCGCACACGCTACGGCGCTACGGCGCGTTAGCATGTCTCCTGTCACATTACACAGGGGCCTCTTCCCCCCCCCCCCCCCCCCGAGGGCAGATGTGATTACAGTTGATCGAAATAACAGCAAAATAACATGCTTCCCCTCCCCGTCCTCTCGCCGTCTCCGTCTTTCTCAACAAAAAAAAAACACAAGCGCACTCGAGAACACGGAAAAATATATTCAATATCGCATGCAAACACACACACACACACACACACACACACATCTGCCCACACAATTTAATATACACTGGCTTGTATTTTAAAATATGCTGTATAACACAAAAACACTTGTTGACTGTGAATCCTCTGATCCTCAATCTGTTCTTCCTTTTTTATTTTATTCATTTTTTCCACACCACCTCCTCCTCCTCCTCCCCGCTCCTTCTCACTCCCTCCTTTTTCCTCACCTCCTCCTCCTCCTCCTCCTCCTCCTCCCCACTCCTTCTCACTCCCTCCTTTTCCTCGCACCCTCTTCTTCCTCACCTTCCGCTCTTACTGACCTCCTCCCTTTTTCCTCACCTCCTCCTCCTCCTCCCGGCTCCTTCTCACTCCCTCCTTTTCCTCGCACCCTCTTCTTCCTCACCTCCCGCCCTTACTGACCTCCTCCCTTTTCCTCACCCGCTCCTCCTCCTCCTCCTCTCCATCAGGGGCGGAGTGGAGCCATAAGAATGGACAGGGCGACATGCTGAAAGTCACCTCCCATTACAGCCTGGATTAGTCTGGGAGGCAGATCAATGGCGGCTGTAATGAAACCTCATGGCCTCTGTGTTGGGGGCTGTGACACGCCGCGTAACAAGCGCGGCCGGGAGGCCCTCGCCAGGAATGGCTAGGGCCCTAACGAATAGGACTAGGGGCCTTAACGAGGAAGGGCTAGGGGCCTTAACGAGGTCGGCCGGGGGGGGGGCTTAACGAGGAAGGACTAGGGGCCTTAACGAGGAAGGGCTAGGGGCCTTAACGAGGAAGGGCTAGGGGCCCTAACGAATATGACTAGGGGCCTTAATGAGGAAGGGCTAGGGGCCTTAACGAGGAAGGGCTAGGGGCCCTAACGAATATGACTAGGGGCCTTAACGAGGAAGGGCTAGGGGCCTTAACGAGGAAGGACTAGGGGCCCTAACGAATAGGACTAGGGGCCTTAACGAGGAAGGACTAGGGGCCTTAACGAGGAAGGACTAGGGGCCCTAACGAATAGGACTAGGGGCCTTAACGAGGAAGGGCTAGGGGCCTTAACGAGGAAGGACTAGGGGCCCTAACGAATAGGACTAGGGGCCTTAACGAGGAAGGGCTAGGGGCCTTAACGAATAGGACTAGGGGCCTTAACGAGGAAGGGCTAGGGGCCTTAACGAATAGGACTAGGGGCCTTAACGAGTTCGGCCGGGGGGCCTTAATAAGCAGAGCTAGGGGCCTTAACGAGCGGGGGCCGGGTGCCTTGAGGTCCGGGGGGCCCTAATGAGGAAGGGCTGGAGGGACACACAGAGTTCACCTCGTCCTCTAACATCAAGCGTGGGCAAATCCCGCCTGAAGTCATGTTTGGTGGGCGGTTTTATCCAAAGCATGTTACAATACCGTGAGTGCATCCATCTTTAGCATGGATCTTCCCATGTTATAGTTTCTATCACCATTAATAATAATTAATAATAATAATTAATTGCATTTATATAGCGCTTTTCAAGACACCCAAAGCGCTTTACATAGTGTGTGTGTGTGTGTGTGTGTGTGTGTGTGTGTGTGTGTGTGTGTGTGGGGATATGACACCTCATCCACTACCAGATTGGGTTAGTATGGGTTAGACCACTGTTTCTCAAATGGGGGTGTGTGTACCCCTAGGGGTACTTGGAACAATTCACATTTTTTTGTTGTTGTGTTCATATTGGTTATGAACAATTGTAAAAATAATTACACCTTAGTACAAGTTTGGTAAATATTTCCAATGACAAGTTCCCATGTTTCTCACTAAACTAAAAGTATTTGCCCTCACCCATTTAATGTTCATGTTTACGCCAAACAAAGTGCACACATATTTACATATACATTATTTATATTCATTTTCAATGTATTTTCCTCCCCAAAATGTACTTTAGTACAACAGGTTTGAGAACCGCTGGGTTAGACTATTAGAATGGAGGAGATTAGATTAGACTCAATTAGACGATGTTAGAAGATGGGTTTGGATTAGGTTAGGTTCGGTTATATATACGATTAGGTTAGTTTGGGTTAGCTTAGATTAAACCTCAACGTCTTAGCACAACAATATCCAGCTGAAAGGTTCTGGGTTCGATTCCCAATTCCCCGCAGCCTACCAGGCACAGTCGAGCAATGCGCCCTAACCTATAACTGCTTCCTATAATAACCTGTATCTGAATTACCTGTAAATCACATTGGATAAAAGTGTCTGCTAAATAACTAAATAGTTAACAGTAGAAGGAGATGGAGGTTGGCATCGAACCCGAGTGTGTGAGGTAGCGTGTGCGTGAGGTAGCGTGTGCGTGAGGTAGCGTGTGCGTGAGGTAGCGTGTGCGTGAGGTAGCGTGTGCGTGAGGTAGCGTGTGCGGGTGTAACAGTGCGGGAAATGACATTAAGTGCAGTGAAGGAGATGGCATTGAGTTTGTTGGTTTAGTGTGTCTTATATAATTGCTAGAGTGGAACAATATATGTTCAGATTATTCATAATAATAATAATAATAATAATAATACATTTTATTTGTAGTTAGTCTTGGTCAAGCACAGTATCTTTTCATAATAATGACACAAATAATAACCATGTAACGCAGCTTTCCAAATGGCGGTTAAGTAAGATTAGGACAGGATTAAAAAAGGGAAATGTATCTTTCCTGCTACGTTTTCCTGCTCATGTATGATAAACTAGTTAAAGGACAATTCCTATGCAAAATGAGACCATGTGATCGTAACACATGTCCACCGAGTTGGACCGCTCTCTGGGATCAGTTTTCATTCTAGTCCAATGGAACCAAAGTTATCGAAAACCGCTAATTAGCGCATAACGCTAGCTGTGGGGGTTTTGTGCTTTTCGGAGGTTTGCATGCATGTTCATTTGTTCATTTATTTATATCATATCATTTATTCAGTGACACACAGTCTTATAATAATAAAGATTCGGTTGGACCGCGCCCAGAGCCAGCTGACACTGACCCATAAATGATTTTCCAAGCAGCGGCGTCGAGACCCGCGGTGGCTTTTTCAACACAGAGGTGTTGAAAGTGTTGCGGGCGTCGGTAATTACGGTTGGGGAGCGCCGCGCAGGAACGTTCCTTCAAGTATCTCCAGGCTCACATTTAACCCCGAGTGCCGAAGTTATCGCTCTCCAAGCAAACAGTTATGCAGATCCAAGGCTGCCTCAAAGAGACGTCGACATCAGACACCAGACAAAGGTCGCTTCATTCAAATCCGACATCAAGGTACAATCTCCGCAGAGTAATTACGGAACAAAAACTGAATATATTTTTTTGTACAGTCCTCAATCAAAGACTAACGTATGACCTTCGCGAAAAGTAAAGGCTGCAAATGTTTTTTTCACACTGATGAAAACAAATGGAAAACATTTTTCAATACAAAAGTGTGTGCAAGTGCAGCCACTGCAGCGTTTCAATTCATGACACGGGAGGAAAACATTTCAATGATGTCATTGTGTGTGCGTGTGCATGTGTGTGTGTGTGTGGGTGTTTACGCGTGTCTCATCAGAAGTACATAGCAGCCTTTTTCTTTTTCCCGCTCGACAGGTATGTGTCCACTTGCACACAGACAAACAAACTAACATTTTTTTTTTTTTTTTTTACAATTTACACACACACACACACACACACACACAAGCACACACTTACTCAGATAAATACACACAAAAACATTTTGATATGTTCCAAGGGCAAAAAAACATAATATATTTTTCATTTTTGTATTTTATTTTATGTATTCTTAATTAATGTATCGACTCCTTTCAAACACAGATATAGAAATAACGAATTCACCTCTTTAAGCTCGTTTGAATTAACCTCTCTGTTTTGTTTTTTTTCTTTCTTTCTTGCTTGCTTTGTGACCATTAGAGGTATAAAAAAAAGCACACACTTGTTGTGTACTTTCCCAACATTATAATGTTTCAGACCTCTCCTGCCACTCTGTCTGGGATTCGTATATCGACTGTAGCGAAGGCTAGCAACAACAAGTCAGTCTAGCTCCGAGACACAAATAAACAGCAAGAAAAACACTCAGCAAGCGGGCGCAGGTACCGAACGCCGGGTCCCCGGGGTCGATACGATACCGCGTCCGTACGCCTCGATTTTCATCGTCGCTTCTGCCGCGGGTCATCTCCCGCCCATTGCAAGTACATAGGGGAAAACGCAAAGGATTCTGGGATACGCTCTCTTTGTCTCTCTCTCTCTCTCTCCGACATTGGCAGGCTAAGGATTGTTCAACTCCGGCGCCGGAGACGGCCTCTGGTACCTGCTCATAAATACTACTGAAGAACCAAGGCTTTGAAATAAGTTGATAGCACTACACACACACACACACACATGCACACACACACGCACACACACATGCACACACACACGCACACGCACACACAAGCCAACGATTGCCAACATGCACAAATACACACACAAATAAAACACACCCATCAGCAAAATACGCAGATGCACGCTGTCAAAATATAAATCAACAATGACGCCACAACATAAACACCGAGTGCCAGGCCAGCAGAAAAACGGGGGAAGCGGGGACATAATATATATATGGACGTGACTGCGCCGCCAAACGACCAGCGGCGGCGGCGGCTCGGTCAGAGGGGGGGGGGGGGGGGGCGGCGTCTTAAGTGACGGCGCTGGGGGGAGGTAAATCTGTGCGGGTAAAACAACACAGTCTTAAAGTAAAAACTAATTTAGGAGCCGCTGCTTTTCCATGCCCCCCCCCCCCCTCCGCCCACCCATCATACAGCGCTTAAGAGAAGGACTCTGGCCAATCAAATCCTTCCTCTCCCTTCCCTGGCAGATTATGAAGGCTTGCGGGGCGGCGGCGGCGGCGGTGGCGGTTAACGGCTCAGGACGTATTTTCGCCCAGACAATAGAGGAGGAAGACGACGACGACGACGACGACCGCGGCTGTAATCCCAAAGTGGAATTTGTCGGCTGATAGGACGCCGGCGAATAAGCAGCCGGCGTCTCAGACAATGCGGCCGCTTAACGTGTGTCAATGTGGGGAAGGGGGGGGGGGGGGGGCAGAGGGGTGGTGGCGGTGGGCAAATGGCCACACATAATGGAGGTGAAAGCAAAAAACAAACTAACTGGGACTGACATGGACATCGTCGGGCGCCAGCTCCTGTGTGGTCCTGTGCATCGGGGACAGGTTTGTCTGTTGGCCTTTTGCCCCCCCCCAGTCGGGTTTGAAAGCGGAGGAGTGGCCGACTGTCATACTCCCTCCTCGTCTTTTCCCCCTCTGGCGCGCGGCGCTCTCCTTCTGGCCCCGCAGCGGCAAAGTGTCAAAATGTTGTTGTTTTTTTTCCCCCAGAGCGGCGACAAAACTACGCTATATGCTGCGAAACCTTCCTGCTGGAGCGCATGGAGAGGCGGGTCTCCAGGTAACGCCCCTACCGGCTCATTTCCAATTAATTTGAAATCACACTTTGGATAAAAATAATTTATTACAATTACGTCATTGAGCAGATGTTTTTATCCAAAGGGAACACAATAATGTACACAATAATGTATACAAATGTGTTCAAATATGTACACATGAACACAATTCTACGCACGCACGTGCACACACGCACACACACTTCGTAACTCCTACACATGCACTTCACAGCATCGCCCTACATGTGCTTAATGGTCACCCGCGCGAACTGTTCAGTTCCAGCGCTGCCATGGCAACGGGCCGAAATCAAAATGGCTGGATCCCCCCCCCGCTGGGGCCCTAATGGCCGCTGACATCTTCACCCACGGCATCCCGTATCTCCATGGGGATCGCTTCAGCAGCCGCGGCGGTTCATGTGGTTCCTCTATGAATAAAATACCCCCCAAATTATTTATTATATGTGATTTTTTTTAATGAATTGTACATTATTGTAGTGGTGACAGCAGGCGGTGTGAGTGTCCTGTCGTATGGAGATGGAGGGTACTTGGTGCGCACCGTCGCCATATGTTGGGGGTTTGGGCGGAGGTGCACTCGACGAAACCATAAGATGAACTCAACGCCGATCATCATCTCTCCATCTCTCCCTCATTCTCCTTATGGAGGAGGAGGACTCGAGATTAGACAGATGGAGATGAGATGGAGGGATAGGAGAGGGAGAGATATGAGTGGAGATGAGAAGATGAGAGATGGAGATGGAGGAGGGGGGAGGAGAATAGCATGGAAGGAAACAAGTAGGAGCAGAGAAGAAGAAGAAGAAGAAGAAGAAGAAGAACAAGAACAAGAACAACAAGAACAACAAGAACAACAAGAACAAGAACAACAAGAACAAGAAGAAGAACAAGAACAACAAGAACAAGAACAACAAGAAGAACAAGAACAACAAGAAGAAGGGCGGAGAGCAGTTAAACAAGGAAAGGAGAGAATAGGGGGAACAGATGAGGAGAGGGGGAGGAGAGAATAGAAAGGGAGAAGAGAGGAGCTTCGGCCGACTTATTTTTAGCCAAAGCGGCCGTAATTACCCGGGCGACGTCGAACAGAAAGTGTTGAGCCTCGGCTAAAGCAATTAGAGCCGGTGCCGGGCCTAATGGAGAGAGAATTACACACCCCTCTGGCCCATTCACCCCATTTACAGCGGCGGCGGCGGCAGGAGGAACACTGGGAGGAGGCGCAACAGGCCACTCTATAAACCACATCACCTGAGCCTGCGTCTCACGTTCTCCCTTCATCTCCTCCCTCCTCTCAATCG
>JAOPHQ010000182.1:12500-31099 GCA_030340625.1 Merluccius polli
CGTTATTCACAAATCTGCTCAGCAGAACTCAAAATAAACAAATGAAAAAAAAAAAATCTGACATTTGTTAGTTTGGAGTTGGCCCTGAATTTATAATTGTTTTTGTTGCCAACTTTTTATTTTTATTTAAATGACAATTTTCAGTTTGCGTATTGCGTTTTGAGTATGATTTCTTTTTAAAGCCAACGTTAAAAGTATGAATCGAGTACTTCGAGCATTTCCCCGTCAATATAATTGAGCAGTGTGCTACCTTTTAAGCCAATTTAATCAACATGCCATTCTGTACAGCTGCCAAAAAAAACTATTTGACCATGTTTTTCAGTTGGTTTTGTTTTTGTTGTTTGCTCTCTAAATGCGGGGGGGGGGGGGGGGGGGAACGAGTGACCAGTGGTGTTGACCACCAGGTGTTTATTTGGTGGCCGCCGCCACACCCTGCTGAGAGCCGCCTGACTACATCTCCTCCAGACCCAGTGGCAGCCATGACCACTGGGTGGTTAGCATTTACTTCCTGCAAAGGCCTTTCATTGGCTCACAGCGGGGGGGGCAGAACAGCCCGCCGCCATTCCCAAGTCAAGGGGAACAAATGTGATTTCGCTCTAATAATACAAAGCGAAAATACGTTTTTTCGCTCCGTTAGGATCTCAGTGGCTAGTTCATCTTCATATTGCCATGGTCCTGGTTGACAATGATATTTCATTAAAAAAGTGATTCAACATTAAAGACTTTTAGGCATAGGCTGGTATGAGGCGGCCATTTTAAGTCCTGCCCTCAATGTGGCAAATATGGATCGTTTCCATTGCTGGCTGCAAATGTGGCGCTCGGTAGAAGACAGAAATATAACAAAATATATCCTCAGAGTGGAAAACCAACGCGGGTTTCTACAGTCTACACTCTGAACTCAGTAAATAAATCAAATATAACTTATAGCATTTGCAACAAACACACACACCCACACACACTCAGGGGTCAGCAACATGCGGCTCCGGAGCCGTATGCGGCTCTTTCGTCTCTCTGCTGCGGCTTCCTGTGGCAAGTCGGTATTTTTCGTATGCGTTTTTTTAAATCCGTCATCCGATACAAATTATTACACACATATACAAACCTTGCACACTGAGTCTGGTGCGTTTTACTATTCTATTCGTTCGTTGCGAAAATTCAAATGTAGGCTTTTGATGGACGCGAAAAAACACAGAAAATCGAACCTGTTCTGAAAACTTTAATGACGGACGAAAGTTTCGGAGTCGCTGTGTAAACGTGATTGACACAACGTGAGGTCGTAATTATTTTTAAACGTGCAACAATTTCGGACGAAAAATACGGACTTGGTGTGCAAAGGCCTTAAGGACGCTGATCCAAGTCCTTCACTTTTTCACGCTAACTGCCTCAGAATAGCGGCAACTATTCACTCAACAGTGAACAAGCAAGAGCTACACAACAACTGAATAGCATATACTCCTTGCTATCGAGTATTTAATTCAAATGTATTTTATTTTAGTTCATTCGTTTTTTTAATATAATTCTACATTTGTGGTGATCTTGTAACATTAAAATAAAATGTGTTTAATTTTTTGTCGCTCCAAATATACGTCACAACTGCCGATGTGCGACACCCGCTGGCAGGCCCAGCCCAAACAAAGCAAAAGTCGCATTAACCAGGTAAAGTAAATATTTTAAATTGCTATTATTTTGCAAATATAGGCTATATTTTACATTGTTCAATGAAATAGTCTCAGTAAGGTAGAGGCGCAGACGGCAGTTGGATCATTATATTTGTCATATTTGTACGGAACGTTCAACCTGCGTTTTTTTGGGGGGTTCAAAATGTATTCGTATGCATAAATAAAACGTTTTCTCTGCAGCAGTTCTTTCATTTCATAAATGCAACACACTATAGTTTTTTTTATACATAGCATAGAGGTAAAAAAAGATAGGCTATATGCAGTGTTACGTTCAACCTGATTTTTTTTTTTTTACACTATAGTTTTTTATACATAGCATAGAGGTAAAAATCGACATATGCAGTGTTATCTTCATTTTAGATGTCAAAGGGATTTTGTGGCTCCCAGTGTTTTCTTTTCTGTGGGAAACGGGTCCAAATGGCTCTTTGAGTGTTGAAGGTTGCCGACCCCTGAACTAGACCCTTATTGGGGAATCAACCACCCACCCTCCACCACCACCACGTCCCACCATGTCCCCCCACCCACCACCACCACCACCACGTCCCACCATGTCCCCCCACCCACCACCACCACCACCTCGTCCCCCCACCCTTAAGACAGGTGTCACCAGTGAGTTAGTAAGTAGGCATGTTCAATTTTTCATGCATTCCCTTTGAAGTGGGCGTGTGGGGATGAAAAGGATGCGTTCTGTGTTGCGATGTGTTCATTCTGCGCTGACAAGACCCAGCACAGGTATGCTGTGGGGGAGCTATCTGACATGGCGGTGTGGGAGTAAGGGGGGAGGTGGGGGGGGGAGTGGTTGTGTGTGTGTGTGTGTCTGTGTGTGCGTGTGGGTGGGTGGGTGGTGCGGTCTGTTCTGTGTCAAAGGGGTCTGCTGCGTTCTTTGATCACCGCCAGTTACTGCTCTCTCACAAACAAGGTATGACAACGCCACGCTTCGGGGGGGTGGGAGGGGGGGGGGCGTGGCGAAGGTGAAGTACACACCTCCCAGGTGTGGTACACAAAAAACGATGTGGAGAGGAAACCCAACCCCCTCCTAAAACCAAATCCTCCCCCAACAATCCCTCCCTGGGGGCCCTCCATCCGGGCGCCGCCCCCCCACACTTTGGGGGATTTGCATTCCGGTTGCCGGATCGCTCGCCGTGGGTACGCGGCGCCTTGCGTGGGACTTGCATCATCACTCGGCTCTCCTCGCCGCTCCTCCGTCTTCTTTCTTCCCCTCTTTGTCTCCCTCGTTCCGCCTCTCCCTCTCCCTCTTCCTCATTCATCTTCTTCGTCCTCCTCCTCCTCCTCTCGTTTGTGGCGTGCAGATTGCATCCGTCACCGGCGGGAGCGTGGGCGAGCGGCGACGAGAGACTCGAGGCTTGAGCGTTGCCCGTCTCTCTTTCAAGGTGACCCCCCCCCCCCGAAAGAAAAGAAAAAAAAAACCTAAGACGTAATCACACTGGTGATGGTGGGCTTTACTTTTTTCACAAAGCACTCGACCCCGAAGGACTAACCCCAGCGGGTTTATGGTGAAATTTCTGAGTGAACAAGACAGGGAAGAAAAGGGGAAAACATGGTAGCTGGTTAAATCCCATGTAGCAGTCTGTTGTCTTTGTAGATTATGTAAGGCTGCTACATCCCCCACCCGTGGGAAGTTACTCTGTAGGCAATAAACCGGTACAGGGCACAGTGGTGCGTGGATTTTATGAGAAGTATTTATGAGTGAATTCATTTTCCGACTGGGAATTGTAAATAGACTTTTTCATCTTGTACTGTACGGAGAGAGATTTGACTAATTAGCCTATTATTATTGCTAGTAGGAGACAATTTGTGTCTTGTAGAAGTTAACTTGTGTCCTGTCAAAGTTAACTTGTCTTGTAAATTGACATTTGAATGAATGTGAAATGATTTGTACAAATGCGTACATATTTATGAATCCAAGTTTTACATTTTTGCACAAATACTGAAAAAACAAAACAATTACAAACATTTTGATGAGATTTTTTTATGGAACTTGGAAAACATGCCTATATAGCAATGCATGCATATTGGGTATGACTTTAGTATTTAATTAGGCATGCAGGTTTAGGTGGATGAATGGGTCAAACACAGGACTTTCATCCAGAAGATCCCATATCCCGTGTTATTTTTCAGAAAAACTGTGAAAGTTGTCTCAAAATTAAAAAGAGAAAAAGAGATTCAAGTCTCAAAACTACGTCAATGAATGCACGCATGTCACTTCATCCACAAATGCAGATTCTACAGTTCACAAGCCAATTTTAGTTTTAGTCTTATTGCAACTAATGCATATGAACATAAGAAAAATATATATATACTTTTTGGGCAAAATGTAAAACTTGGATTCATAAATATGTATGCATTTGTACAAATCATTGCACATTCATTCAAATGTCAATTTAAAAGACACAAGTTAACTTCCACAAGACACAAGTTGACTCCTATTAGTGCGAATAATAATGAGGCAAATCTCTCTCCGTACGTGCGGAGAGGTCATATTATTGACCTGATTCAGCAATGTATGCCAAATAAAGATTATTTTACATCCAATCTCAATCAACCTAACTTCTTGTACAAGCACAAACTATTGACTGTGTTAATGTCATGTCAACCAATAATACCGCGCAGCCTGTTAGCACAGGGCTAGCACACAGCAACATTTCCACAACAGCATTGAAGGTAGTGGAGGGACACCTCGTATTTCCAATAGCAGGCGTACCGCAGCCGGCAAAGGACAGCTAAAATCGTTAACTGTGAAAGGTGCCGGAGCCGAGAAACTGAACAGAATACATGTAGTACATATTGTATGTATTTTGACACTCGGATAAAGAAGAATATAAGATAAACATCCTGTCAATAAATTATAAAAAACCCTGGTTACAAGTTCGTAAATAATCCCAGCCAAAGCTAGAGGATAACAGAGGGGATCTCCCAAGACCAGAACAAGATGTTGTTCTGTACAGCAAAAAAAACAACAACCCAAAACTCTTCAAAGCTAGCTGATAAAAAATACATGCTAACAATCGCGCTTGAGCGATACTAGTATACACTGAACTATGTGATGTTAATTTCCATGTTAAAGTCTTTGAAGAGAGCGGGAGCCAGAGCACACACATGCCTGCAGGAAGTTGCAAGTTTAAAAAAGCTGTGAATGTGTTTCGAAGTAAAAATGACAGATGGTCTCTAGCAGGAAAAGCATCCATTAAAAGAAAGACACTGACAATATCATGTTAAGCACATTAGTTCACAATAAAAGCACATACACACGGGCTCCATCTGCATCTGGAACGCAACCTTGACCCAACACCAACTCCAAAATGTTGTCTTCTTCCGTGTTTCTTAGTCTGCTGGAGTACCAGATGGTTGCTCTTGACAGGAGTGACAGCGAGAGTGTGATATTGAGAAAATATTAACCGAAATGTCTTCGTTCCTTAAACCCCTCCCATCTGTTACGGGAAGCCGAAACACAACTAACTTAAGAATGGCTTGAAGCGGGTTTGATGTTGGATACACGCGCACAAACCGACGTTAAAAACACACTAACACGTATTGACATATTAAAAATGATAGCGTAACAAGAGGGGACGACGAACACACAATCATATACATATTTTAATAAAAAAGTGCGACTGTAGTTTTATAATATGAATTAATCAACGTGTCAACTTGAGTCCCTATTTTTCTAAAATGAAACACTATTTTTTAACCAAAGAAAGATTTAAGACTTATATTTCCAGGGCATTTCGTCCATCTATAATTAAACAGGCCATTTTAAAATCCCTCTTATATTAATGGGGCACAGGTTGGAGAAGTAAGGAATACAAATGTAATATTTTCACATTACTTGATGATGTGCCAATCTATTCTTGGTTTCCTATAATACCCTGCATTTCAGCCAGGGCTTAGAAACAGGCTAAAATCATTTTTGCTGAATGCTAATCGTGAAACGCGTGATTTTTTGTGACGCATTTCTTCTTTTACTTCTGTGTTTCTATGGGAGACAATATCTCACGATAGTAGTGATCTGCTGTTTCTTACCTAGCAGGGAGTTTACACACACACACACACACACAGGTTTCAAGTCCCTTTGATGGCGAACGCTCTTCAAACCTCCCTCAGTGTGGTGAGTGTTCGGGACAGCGGGTGGACATTGGTTCGGTGTGGCGTGGAAGTGGATTATGTCTGGATGTTGTAAGGGGACCAGCTTCGCGGGCAGGCTGGTCATGACACCCGGCAGGGAGGAGGTAACCTTCTCAAGGCTTGGAGGAGAAGGATCCTTGCCAGGTTCTGAAAACGTTGTTCTCGGTTGTCTTCCTCAACAACAACACTTAAAAAACTGCCATGGTCTTGTTTTGTGTATTCAGCGTTTGAACGTTTGAGCGTTAAAGGGCGCCTTATGTTCTCACCAGGTGTGGGGTTGATGAGGCATTAAAAAGGCTTTTTTTCAAAATCTACCCTTTGTGACATCACACATGGCCATGAACGTCTAGCTTCATGTGACCATCACAAATGGTCACGGATGTCTACTATGTTGTGACATCACAAATGTCCAACAAATAAATGATGGAGAGGTCAAGTCCAGGCTACCAGTTGGTGCGGGGGTGATGGTGGGAGTTGATTCATCCGCCATTGAACAAGGTGGACACACAGTTGTGATGTCACAAATGGAGAAAAATTCAACGTCACCAAAAAAAAGAAAAAGAAAACTAATCAATGACATCAAACTGCAACCAACTAACTGCATTCATACTTTCCCCTACTAGAATAGTTGAGTGAGATGTAACGTAAAATATCCTCAAACACACTTTGAGGCTGGATGGACCTCTGGTCTCTCTCTTAAATTGAATTTGAAAAGAATAAAAAGCGAGAGAAAGAGAAAACGACAAGCCAAGCTCAGTGTGAAATGTCAGCGTATTGCTCCGATCCACGGCGGAAAACAATCCCAAGAAATGTCGACTTCAGCTCCTCTTGTGGCTCGGGGGTGTGTGTGGGGGGGGGGTAATCATATCAGTCATTCCTCTGACCTCTGACCTTTCTCCTTGATTTGTGTAAAGAGAGCAAGCCGTTTCATTGCCCCCTAATTGCTCCACGCCGGTGTGTCTGTTAGCGGGCCCCATTAAAAGCACATTCAATTTTTACGTTTACTTTGCGTAGCGGCGGTGGTGGCTGCGGGTGAGAGGAAATGGCACATCTAGTAAAAGTGACCTTATGTTAAATCCGACACAGTTTGGCCTCAGTCCTCCTCGTTCCATAGCCTCTAACTGGCAAGGCTGTGTGAATAGCTAATGTGCTGTGAAACAAATGTTTTCATACAATAAATCCAACCGGTAGGGCGGTGGGCTACCAGATGTCCGACACTTTTGGTTTTGGCGTGCATGCGTGTTGTATGTGTGTGCGCATGTGTGTGTGTGTGTCTATGAAAATGCGTTCCTGCATGTGTTTTTCTGTGCATGTGTACAGTATGCATGCATGCGTGTGTATGCATACATGTTTTGTTTTAGCGTATGCATCGGTGGCAGGGACTATTCGACCCCCCCCCCCTGTGAACATGAAGACTGCAGCAACATGAAGACTGCAGGAAAACATTTATAAAACATATAGCTCCCGTGTTTGACTCTGATTGGCTCGAAGCTGTTGTAAAATACTCATCTCATAAACATACACCTGTGGCTGCATGAGAATTAATTCATTGTATTAATGCGCCTAGGACTGGAGTCTGTATGCTAGCCTGTGTTGCCTGGCAACCGTTTTGCTGTGTCCTAAGGAGCTACGGTTGTGTCCCAAACAGAAGGCATCTGCCTGCTTTGGAGGCAGTGTTTCCGTATGAAGTTACCTGTGAAGGAGTCATCAGGATTGAGACGGACGTCCAAGGCAGCGAATGCGCCACAGCATCGCCACGCATGACATGTCATTGCAACATGTAAAGCAAAAGTAAATAGGTGTGTAAAATGTGTTATTAACCACCCAGCCAAATTTCAATGATTAAAAAAGTCGCCAAGTATATAAAATTAGCTTTCAAAATCGTGAGAGCGCTGAAGGCGCTGAAACCTGCCCAATGGTGAACGGGAGGGCAGGGGAAGCCTCTCTCAAGTGTCAAATACCACCAGGGCCTGAACAATTATTCGTATCCTTCACTCCTCATTTGCATGAAGTTGAGTTCTCTTCTGCTTTATGTAAATCCAGGGCGATACTCCCCGCCTCTGGAAACTCACGGAAAAAGACAAGTAAACTATCTATCAAGCTATCTATCAATCTAAAGTGAAGACAGCTTATTCGTCGCAGGAAAATGTGTTTTCAGAAACACATTTCAGTGTACTATTTAGCTGTTGAATGAGATCGTCGGTTAGGCGGCCGACGCGTTGGTCCGGTTTGAAATTTGAAATGGAGGAAAACGACAACAACCGCATCGTAATCCGCTCTAGTTGTTATACGGTGTTAGGGGCGGGGCGATGCACATTATGGCTCCAGTCACCCAGGATGCAGTGGGGTGTCCATGTTGTGAGCTCACCCCTGCAGAGACAGATGATGCAAACCAATGTCCTCTCTCTCTCTCTCTCTCTCTCTCTCTCTCTCTCTCTCTCTCTCTCTCTCTCTCTCTCTCTCTCTCTCTCTCTGCATTCACACACTTACACAGCCACACCATATGTTAAATATATTAATTCATGGTCACAAACACACATACACACACATAGACAGACACAGAAAGAGAAACACACACACACAGATAACATGGCTGATGGCCCATAGTCACTATGGGGTCCATCCTCCCAATAGGGTGCCAAACAAAAGCAGAGGAACTACAAAATTTAACACACACACACACACACAGCCAACGGGTTTGAGGGAGGCTGGTGTGTATGTGTGTGTGTGTGTGTGTGGGGGGGGGGGGCGGACTTCAATGACTTTTCTACTTTGAAACTCACCAAATAAAAGTTCCTCTTGAACTTATTACTCCTAAGCTTTCAAAAAAAGGCAGTAGTAGTGAAACTTGGTGGGGCATTCAGTGTTAACTGAATAAATACCAACCTGTTTCAATTACCTTAAAATACTAATCGAAACGTGAGGAGTTGATGAAAAGACCAAGGCCGGCATAATTACAGTATTTTCTCCTGCTCACCAACTGTCTGGTTGGATACTTATGTTTAAAGATGTTTAATCCTTCATAGACTTCTTCCAATCGACCGTACACTTAACCACGACGAGCACAATTCCCTCTTGCTTTCACAATTTTGCAGGAGCCCATTCATTTCTTAGACGGTTATTTCACTTCAGGGACAGTATGCCTTACATTTCCACTGAAGAAAAAAAAATCTTAATCTTTATTTCTTTGGGGTTTCCATGGCCATTTGTTAGTTCCTTTTGAAATGTATGCCTTGTATTTTGAATGTTCTGGTCTGCTAATTTATTCCAAATAAATAATTTATTATCAAGATTGCAGGATAATGTTCGGTGTATGTGTGTGTGTGTGTGTGTGCGTGTGTGTGTTCAGTGAGGATTCGGTGTGTGTGTATGTATGTTTGGTGCATGTTCGTTTAATCATTTATGTGTTCATGTTTGGTCCGAATGTATGTGTGTGTGTGTGTGTATGTTGTGAATGTGTGCTTGTTGTATGCGTGAGTGTGTGTGTGTTCAGTATATGTGTGTGTGTTTGTGTGTTCAGTATGAATCTGCTTGATGTGTGTGTGTTTGGGAGGGGATTGCGGGGTGGTTTTCAATAACCGTGTCGCCTGATTATAAAATGACAGAAATGACAGAGCTCAATTGATTTCCTTGTCCTCTGATTAAGTCCTCAAACTGCCCAGGAAACAGTGTGATCAGAACGCATTCAGGCAGGTGATTGGCGGGAGGACGCAGTCCACCGGATCACATGATCAGGGTATTGTCTTCCAAACATTACATAAACTATCGCCGCTTCCATCCTTTGCGGCCCCTCTGTCTCCCACGCACTTCCTGTTACTAAAGCTCAAACGCGCACACGCAAGCGCACGTACACACACACACACACACACACACACACACACACACACACACACACACACACACACACACACACACACACACACACACACACACACACACACAGGGACCTTATGATACATACAAACAAAAGCAATCAGAAAACACTGAAAGCTGAATCCATGACAGACAATATAAAAGCCAAAGCAGCTCCCACACAGTTATAATTCTGTCTCCCGGAGAATAAATCCAGCATAAAAAAAGCCTGTTTGGAGCTCCATCAAGCGTTTAACGGTTTCCTCTTGTGCCTGCGTTCAGACAAAAGCCAAGACAACGGCGGCTCCTCGTCTTCCAATAAACAACTCAAGATGTTTCGTTGGGAGCAATTATACGTTGCGAATTTCATGAATGGTTGATGGCAAAGCCCCTGCGAAAAATAATTACTTGACAAATAAATCAGAGCAGAGATGCGGTGTGTGTGTGTGTGCGTATATATATATATATATATATATATATATATATATATATATATATATATATATATATATTATAACAGGGGGGAGGGATATACATAACGGGGTGGGGGGGGGGGGGGGGGGGGGGGGGTGAGAGAGAGAAAAAGAGAGACAGAGAGAGAGACAGAGAGAGAGAGATAGAGACAGAGAGAGAGAGATAGACAGAGAGAGAGATAGACAGAGAGAGAGACAGTGAGAGAAAGGGACAGAGAGAGAGAGAAAGAGAGAGTGACACAGATAGAGATAGAGAGACAGAGACAGAGAGAGTGACACACAGAGAGAGAGATAGAGACAGAGAGAGACACAGAGAGAGTAGAGACAGAGATAGACAGAGAGACAGAGACAGACAGAGAGTGACACAGAGAGAGAGATAGAGAGAAAGAGTTAGAGACAGAGAGACAGAGATAGACAGAGAGACAGAGACAGACAGAGAGTGACACAGAGAGAGAGAGAGATAGAGAGACAGAGAGAGAGAGAGACAGAGAGAGAGACAGTGAGAGAGAGAGACAGAGAGAGTGACAGATAGAGATAGAGAGACAGATGCAGACAGAGCGACAGAGAGAGACAGAGAGATAGACAGAGAAAGAGAGAGAGAGACAGTGAGAGAGAGAGACAGAGAGAGTGACACAGATAGAGATAGAGAGACAGAGACAGACAGAGCGACAGAGACAGAGAGAGTGACACAGAGAGAGAGAGATAGAGACAGAGAGACAGAGAGAGTGACACAGAGAGAGAGAGTTAGAGACAGAGAGACAGAGACAGACAGAGAGACAGAGACAGAGAGAGTGACACAGAGAGAGAGAGAGAGAGTTAGAGACAGAGAGACAGAGATAGACAGAGAGAGACACAGAGAGAGAGAGTTAGAGACGGAGAGACAGAGAGAGATAGGGAGAGACAGAGACAGACAGAGAGAGAGGGAGAGAGAGAGAATGAGGGGGGTGAGCAGTATTCAGGCTCATCATGTCAGACGGCGTGTGGGGATATTCAGCAAGCGCAGCATCACACTATCAACCTGCGGTTTGTAAACATCAGCGCAGGTTCTGCATCCAGTCACGCCTGCGTCGTTTTAAAAGAGACCACAACAACACCGCCGGCCGGGACTGTGGGCATTTTCTCCAAGTTTAATCATTCAGGGGGGGGAGAAATTGCTCCTTTATGTGCAACAAATATTGATTCACGGCTGGTTCATATCTGAATCCCCCCCACGGTCCATATTGCATTATGAGACCGTCAGGAGTCCTTGTGTTTGCTCACTACGTTAACTTATCATTCTGCACCCCCCCCCCCCACCACCACCACCACCACCACCAGAATCACCTCATTGGAAAACATATTTATACACGCGGCTCCTCTCCTCACACCATCCCAGACAGTAAAAGTCGCGTGCAGCCAGATATCTAATGCGCGCGCCTTATGTAAGCCGGTGTAAACAGCTAAATCTAAATGACGGCAGATGGTGTCTTTTTTGCGGAAGCGGCTCTCTCCCCCAGTATACATGTACATTATGTGATAGTGGGTTGTTTTTTTTCTTCGAGACGTCTCTCTGTGTGTGGTTATGGTGTGCGACAACAGCTGCTCCATGTGTCCAATCGCCCATTCATCCATCCGGCGATGGATGAAACGCATTTTCATTCTGCGGCACTTTCCATTGCATCCCATTTCCATTGTGCCGAAAAACAACTGTTCACACCGTTAACTTAAAACCCCACTGATGCGAAAACGCTGGCGGCTAGAACGATTTATACGCAAGCCTAACATTATTTGGAAATATATCCAACAGTGAACAAATATTTGGGTATATTGTGGTGATATTAATGTAACAATATTCAGTCATAATCAAAGCTAAAATGAGCGTCCCCCCCGGACTCCACTAATTTCAGTAAATCTTAAAATACAATTAATTGAGTGACCATAGGACCAGCAAAAAGCAAAAACCGGAAAAAACTTGAAAACCGCAAAAACTGCAGGACACAAACCCCCCAAAAAACACCAAATATATAAAACCGACTGAATAATAATCTGCGAAAAATAGAAGCTGTAACAACCGAGGCGCTGCGCCCGCCGGTGCCGGCAAGGAGCCGGTCTTGAAGGTGAGAAAGTGGGTACCGGGCTCCATGCTGTCCGTTACCGTCAGCGCCGCTCCCCGATGGCCTGCCTCCGCTGAACCTGCAGTCATTTTTATTTGCTCCTTCTGCCGGAGAGGTCTGCATGGGGCGCTGAGCCAATGAGGCGAACAAAGAGTGATGGATTCCCGGGCCCTGGCTCAAATCGGGGCCACTGTCAGAGACTCACACGGTCGTTAGAGCGGGCCCACTAAAAACAGACTGGAGGGAAAGTCACATCAACAACAACCCTCCCGACTACACCGCTACTGTACGGGAAAAAATGAGAAAAATGTTAAGGTGAGTTTAGTCTTCGAAACTCTGATTAAGTTGTCACCGGCGGGGGAAGTAACTTTGTCAGCAGCTGGAGCGGTTGCAGGTGACGAGGACCTTTTCTAATTGAGGATTCAGTCCTCGAAAAACAGTACTGCATGGGTTCGCCCCCGTGGCTTCCCCCCCCGGAGGATAGACAATATTCAGATGCTAGCCAGCCCTGATCCCCCCCCCCCCACACACACACACACACACACACCCACCCGACATCAGAACCTGGCTGGTGACCAAAGCAGATGCACAGGCAGGAACACTGTCAATCTTGTTTCGCTCATGAACCACCCAAGTGGAAAACCCTCCTATTGTTTAGGGAGTGGAGCACAAGGGCATTTTTTTCCCCCCTTCGTCTCCGTCTTCTTCCCAAAAAAAAAGCCCCAGGATTGTGTGTGTGTGTGTGTGTGTGTGTGTGTCGATGTCCTAATGAGCGACACATTTTGCTGCTGTACAACAGCTTGCTGGGCATCTCTGATGGCAGCGTTTTACTAAACATAGCACCATTCTGGACCAACTGCTATATAGAATTAAATGGGCCAATGAGAAGGAAATAATTGCAACGGTCCCCCTGCAGATAGGGCCGGACGTCACGGATAATGTCCTGCGGCTGGCTGGGCTCAATGGGTCGCACTGCAAAAAAAAAAAGAAAAACGCACGTGGCTATTTCGGCCAGCTGTCAATCTGGGAGCTATACCGGCAAACCGATGGTATTTATATACAGTGTGTGTGATGACAATCATACGCATCATGGATAGATGAAGGATGGAGCACAGATCCATTCCACGCCACGGCTAGGATAGCGTAGCGTAGCGTAGCTCCGGGTCGAAAGGGCCTGGATTCAAACCCTGGTGTCTGTGTCCACCGCGTCCGTGTGTAGGTGTGCGTATCAAAAACATAAAAGACTGTAAGTCGCTTTAGATCAAAAGCTTGTCTGCAAAGAAACGACTTAAATAGCAACAGTGCACGGTGCGGCGAACACTGTTGCACGAGCAATCAAACAATCAATCAATAGCATAAAGGTAATTCTGGCGGCTCGCGCTGCACGCGAACCATCGGAGCGCAATGATTTCTCCGGCGCGAGAGCAGGGGGACGTGCATTATTTAGCATGATGTACAGCGCGGCGTGCCAGAGCTACAGCATCGATGACATCCTTCCCTATCTGCAGGGGGATAAAGATGAGTGATGCACTAGAGCGCCACAGTCTCGCTTCAATTGCCTTCTTCACCGCCGCGAACGGAGAAAGCGGCGATATGGCCAATGTGATTTAGAGTAGCCGTATAATACGGCCGTCCTGTTAAACCCAATAGGTTTGTTTTTAGATGTCGTCGCCGGGCGCCGAACAAACTCAAGCTCTACAGTAAAGGTTGACGGTTGAGGGCTGTTTGGTTTGGTGGCATCTTTATGCGTTATCACCATATTTTTTCATGGGCCCTTTTTTAGGACTTTACAGGACAGGAAAAGTGAAGGGAGACAGGAAAGCCGGGATAAACGACAGAGGGAGTTACGTACGGGATTTCAGCATTGGGCCGCATCGCCGGAATCGAACATGCGGTTGCTACCAGGCATGTTGCCTACGTTGAGCCACCCATCCCCATATAACCATATATACCTAACCATCTGTATTAGGCTTTTCTATATTTTCTCCACCATTACTCCAGCTCTTAATGAACATCATGGTTACTAAGCTGGGTGATAGCAGAAGTTCCCAATTGGTTGACAGAGATATTGATCCAGAGTCCATTGATCGAGGTCTTGACGGGTATTAATCACACTCTGTGGATAAACCGAAGTAAGACCTGACAATAAGAATGAGACGGCATTCAACAAATAGCAGTACATCAAGATGGGTCTCGCGACTTTTACTTTCGTGAAAACTTTTCACTTTTTAAAAACACTTCTGCATGCCACTCAAATCACTTTCATAAAACCGCTGTCTGTGCTGCAAGAGTAGACACAACAACAAATCTGTTTGTATGTGCGGCGGGGGCCAAAAGGCAATTAGGCAAGCGCTACGGCATTTTCAGATTATCAGCATAGTTTCAATCTGTGCTGATGCAATTCAAATGAAAGAGCCTGGCGCAGAAAGAGTCGATGCCAAGCGCGCCCGGGCCGATCCATCTCAGCGCCGATGTCTGGAGCAGACAGAGTGACTGGCCTGACCTCAGCTACTCCTCGCTCGCCGCCGCGCAGCTTAATGCCTCGCGGCGGCGCACAGAGAGCCCCGGGCGAATGTGTTGGTGCCGTGGAGTCAATAGTCCTGATGTGACTCAATCAATTTGGGACTCAAACTAGAATTCAAGCGTTCTCGGAAGTCACAGTGTTGAGAGACAGAGAGAGAGAGAGAGAGGCCCGATTGCAGTAGTCGGGAGAGCGGGAGGGTGGGGGAGAGGAGGTAGGGAGGTAGAGAGGGGCATAGAGAGGGTGGGAGGGGGAGAAAGAAAGGCAGGGGAGAGGGCAAAGGGAGGGATAAATAGAGGTGGTGGATGGGGGCAGTACACTCAAAGGATGCTGAGGCTCAGAGACATTTTCAGCACAATTAAACAAATGTGCGAAATGTATTCTGTGGCTTCGGCACAAAGCTGATTATCACAAGGTAACCCCGCGTTTCATGGGAGACTACAGTACGCGACGAGTCAGCTGACCCCCCTCCACCAATCACGCGCATTGTTGCCGCGGGGTGTGCATCCGTGACCTCGCGGGGCCGGGAGTTCACTTGGGAGGAAGACGATGATGAAGAATGAAGAATGAAGTAGACACTTCAATCAGACAGTGAGTTTCGGATGCAGGTAATGAAGGAGCAGGCAGGGGTGAGGCTGTCTCGCTCAAGGATGGCATGTGCACTTGGCATGCTGCGGACATTGGGGATCGAACCCGGTGCATTCCGGCTGGGAGCGGAAGACCACTAACCACTAGACTATTACACCCGCCCCCAACATTGCCATATGGGGTGATGGTCTAACAAATCAGATTTTAGATTAATATCTAATGTGTCTTAGGCAGACGAGCTCAAATCTGGGGGGAAAGGGGGCGTTTCACTTTCTTTCTTTCGCTTCACATTTGTTTTGACCAATCACGTTCGCTTGGCGGCAGGGCTCCATGAGCGCTGTAATCGGCGAACACAGACTGGGGGGGGCCGGCACTAGTGAACCGTAAAAAAAAAAGTTTAGACTCAACACCGCGTAGATCGGCCACCAACCGTGAAAATACATGTATTAAAATCCCCTTCCCGAAAAGCTTCATCCGCTCCAAAAACTAACCCAAATTAGTTTTTCTTTGGTGGAATATCTCCGTAACGAAACAGGGAACAAGGCGAAGCTCTGCCCCTCGCATTTTCTGGATTCGGGCCCAGGCTCTGTGCCGTCTCCCCCCCACCCAGTCCTGCTTTAACATAGCAGGACTGGGGGGATCCCAGATTTGGGTGAGGGGGAAATGGAGGTGGTGGGGGGGGGGGGGGGGGGGGGGGGGGGGGCGGGGATTGGATCAGATGTGCTAAACACGAGGACATTAAATCAATCTTCACGCTTCACAACCCACTTGCAAGATCCAATGTTTTTTTTTTTTTTATAAAACCCCTTTTCGCTAAGAACTGCTCGATATTACAAGACCGTTATATTATTTTCTTGTCAGGACGGCTCTGCGGCGCGCAATGTTATCGTAGGGTGGAATAAAAAGACACAAAGTACATTTTCAACAAATCTGTTGAACATCGATGTTAGATGGAGAGATGGATGCTTATCGCCTTATATAACCACAAACATCACATATTTACATAGTTACCGGCATAAATAAATATCTCTTATATATTATACTGTAGGGTCCGGGTGACTGGGTGGAGGTGTTTTTTTCCGAGCGGAGAGATGGTGGGACAGCAGCAGTAAATACCCGCCGGGCCTGCTGCACAGAGGGGGGGGGGGGGGGGGGGGGGTGGGGGGGGAAATTAAGGAGATGACCAAGAGGGGGAGATAATGGAGAACTAATGTCCTCTCAGAGAAGCCCTTTTAGCCGGACTTAATAGCGGCGAGGCTCGGCGGACAGCAGTTAGCTGCCACGCTAGCACCATGGTCTGAAAGCCGGATGTGAGCGTGCGTGTGTGTGTGTGTGTGTGTGTGTGTGTGTGTGTGTGTGTGTGTGTGTGTGTGTGTGTGTGTGTGTGTGTGTGCGCGCACAAAGCATGGTGTGCATAGTAAATGATCATTGGTCTTCTGGCTGTAGTGGTCTGTAATTGCACTCTGCATGGTAAATGTTTTTATGGCATAATGGCGGACTTCAAAAGATGTCTGCCATCTCTGAGGGTGCCGTCTTGCAGATGGTGTGATTTGTGTTTGTTTGTGTGTTTACGTGTGTGTGTGTGTTTACGTGTGTCTACGTGTGTTTAAGTGCTGTGTGTGTGTTTACCAGTGTGTGTGTGTTTACAAACGAACTTCCTAAATAATTTTAATTGTAATAAGTGATAATTGTATCCCCATGTTCATGTGACTACAGTTCATCTTCTGTGTCATCTATCTGTGCGTCATTTGCCGTTTCCAGAGTTACAAAGTGTTTATCATTTTGTATGGGTTGCATTCACAACCCATCTCATTTGGCCAAGTAATAGTCTCCATGCAATTTGTTTCATTCTGATTCTCTGCCTTTTTTGGTCTTTGGGTGCTTATTCAATGTCTCTTGCGGTAAAGCAAGCATTTGGTGCACGCTTCGTTTGGGTTTAAGATGTATTATGATTTAAATAGGTAATTGCCAAATGAGTCCAGTGTGAGATGCACTGTGAAATAGACGTGTTAAAAGTTCAGCAACAAACATTAAAGACATTTTATTGCTAATAGAGCTTTGATTACAAATGAAATGTCATATTATTCAAATTAGCTTTTTTAAGTCAAGCTAATTGGGAATAATGTGACATAATACATAATGTGACATAATAGTTTCTGAATACGAATCAAATCCAAAGCAAAATGTGATTATTGCGACTTGTCTTATATTACATGTAGGCCACGCCATCTGATTGTGTGTCCTGAACTGCATCTTGGATTTCCCAGCATGCTTTGTATCGTGAGGACAATGAGGATGCTCTGCCCCGCAAAAGGTTAATTATGTTTTTCACTCGCATGTTGGTGAGAATCTTTGATGAAATATGACTGCAATAAAATACTTGGCCAAAGGCTACCTTAAAATTAAGGCTTCAAGTCAGACAGGGATCAGAGCCGCTCATCCATACTGGCCGTTTCATAATTCATGTGGTTATTTTGAATGGTTTCCGCCAGTCAGTTGGAAAGAACATATTCTGTATTGAGATTACAAATCAACTGTTTACACGGCGTGCCCTGAACCAGTATCATGAATGCATAATATATTATTTAGTTTTTTGACTGTACATGTCTATTGCAGTATGCACATATCCATATGAACCAATAAGGTTCTTCAAACTGTTTTACCCGCCTTAGATATTCAGATGAGAGGACATTTTTTGATGGGGTTTGAGGGTTTATATTGTGCATTGATGCTTATGGAGATACCTTCAATAGCATTTCGGCAAATAAAGCATGAAATATAACCAATGGCCATTTAAGTGATCAGTCGCTCACTCACCAACCAAGACAAAATAATAATGCATAAATAAATCACAGCTTGTGCATCATATTCTAATTTTCATCATTGAGCTAATTTATTTCATCACAAACACCAGATGCATTAACGTCAGACATGGGCGTAGTTTTAATCCTCTTTAATTTGTAATGTTTGTTGTGCGCAGTAAATAAACAAGACTCAACTTGTACAGCCGAACAGAATATTTAGCATTAACCATAGCATTTGAGAACAATAAGAGTCTACATGAGTCATTTCATGGTGTATGGAGAAAAGTCCATCTAACACCGAACTGCCAAAGTTAACATCAAAGTTAGCCACGAAATCTTCAAATTGAATACACCTGCTGTAAATTACCCTTTGCATTCACACCGAGTTTAACGTGAAGTTTATGACCCACTATTCATTATAGTAGCGGTTTGTAAGTAGCACACAC
>JAOPHQ010000183.1:0-15000 GCA_030340625.1 Merluccius polli
CAGTTTCGTAAGCAGTGAGCTAGTAGTCTAGTTTCACCAGCAGTTAGCTAGTAGCTCAGTTTCGTAAGCAGTGAGCTAGTAGTCTAGTTTCACCAGCAGTTAGCTAGTAGCTCAGTTTCGTAAGCAGTGAGCTAGTAGTCTAGTTTCACCAGCAGTTAGCTAGTAGCTCAGTTTCGTAAGCAGTGAGCTAATAGTGAATTTCCGCCAGCAGTTGGCTTGGAGCCCAGATTTTGAATGTGACCTTTCCTGAAAGTTCAGAAAAATCAATGGGGTGAAATTGTCAAATCAAGCCGCAAGCACAATTCTTGTTACATCTTTGTCACAATGAGAAACAGCAACTGAGAGGCATGGGTGTTGGGTAAACACAAGAAACTATTCTGTGATGCAGAAATAATAAAATAATATATAACTGAAATGATGGAGACCATGTTTGAATGCAAACAAAAAGAGGAAACGACAGGTAAAATCAAGCAAATCCCTCTCTCACGAGAAAGCCCCTCCTAAGAACAAGAACAATCACGAGAAAGCCCCTCCGTAATAATAATAACAATCATCCTATACATACACCATGATTACTTGTTTGTGTTAACTAAGAGGGTCACGAGGAAGCCCCTCTCAACGGTGATTGAATCCAGAGACAATGGGTACTGTGCTCTGCTATCTGCAATCACAGCAGTCTGGTCCTACGGCCTGACCGCAAGGAGGTATCGACATACAGCTATTCCTAGAAGGGCCTGTCTGCCGAGACAGGAAGAGGAGTTGTTGCTCACATGTTTTAGAAAATATATATTCTCTGTGTTAAAACGTGGGAGTCAGAGAGTGGCTTCATGAACCTACTCCAGATTGCATGTTCGATTGCTCTCTGTAATAAATAATTGTACTATTATACTATAGTGTACTCTGAAAGCATGGCAACAGTGGCGAGATTCATAAACTTTTTGAGATTCAATGTCATCTTCACTGCAGCATCGCTTTCTGCACACATTTGTAACAGAGGCCATTGCAATTTTTGATGATTTGCTCCTGCACAACCATGTCAGATGGTTGAGCGAAGTCAAGGTCCTGCGGTGTTTTGGGGCCATTGGTAAGAGCTGCAAGTGTTTCTGTCAGAGCAAAAGAGTGCAAAAGCAAACCAGTTGGAATTCAGGGAGTTCATGCAAAATGAGGAAAAAGATAGAAGCTGTCGGATTTATGGCTGATATAACATCTCACCTCACTGACCTAAATCTCAAACTACAAGGCAAGACACACAGTGTGTAAGCTTATGTCAGCAGTGCGTGCTTTCCAGAGGAAAATGGAGGTTTTCAAAAGTGACCTCCAGATAAGCTTTTCAATCTTTTCTACCACACACATTCTACACATTCTACCACACACACTTTCTAATGACCACATTTTGATATTTCATCATTCACTTTTAAGCAGTGCTCCTTATGTCTTTCTATTTGTTACCACTACAGGAGGGACTGCTCCATTACGTTTGGACCAGACCAAAGGCGAAGAACATCTTCAGAACATCCTGTTTGAAAATGTTAAGACTCGCTTTGGTGACTTCACATAAGGACAACAAGTCCTGCTGTACATTGAAAACCTATTTCTGGTCAGAAATTGGTTTTCTGAAAACAGATGGTTACTGCAGATAATTCCCCTATCCTGCATAAGATGGCACTACAAATTCTCACAATGTTTGGCTTGACCTACAGCTGTGAGACTAACCCCTCCCTGCTCCTTAACGGCCTGTCTCTGTACTGTCTAACCCCTACCTGCTCCTTAATGACCTGTCTCTGTACTGTCTAACCCCTCCCTGCTCCTTAATTGCCTGTATCTGTACTGTCTAACCCCTACCTGCTCCTTAATGACCTGTCTTTGTACTGTCTAACCCCTACCTGCTCATTAATGGCATGTCTCTGTACTGTCTAACCCCTCCCTGCTCCTTGATGGCCTGTCTCTGTACTGTCTAACCCCTACCTGCTCCTTAATGACCTGTCTATGTACTGTCTAACCCATACCTGCTCCTTAATGACATGTCTTTGTACTGTCTAACCCATACCTGCTCCTTAATAACCTCTCTGTACTGTCTAACCCCTCCCTGCTCCTTAATGGCCTGTCTCTGTACTGTCTAACCCCTACCTGCTCCTTAATGACCTGCATCTGTACTGTCTAACCCCTACCTGCTCCTTAATGACATGCATCTGTACTGTCTAACCCCTCCCTGCTCCTTAATGGCCTGTCTCTGTACTGTCTAACCCCTACCTGCTCCTTAATGACCTGTCTTTGTACTGTCTAACCCCTACCTGCTCATTAATGGCATGTCTCTGTACTGTCTAACCCCTACCTGCTCCTTAATGACCTGTCTATGTACTGTCTAACCCATACCTGCTCCTTAATGACCTGTCTTTGTACTGTCTAACCCATACCTGCTCCTTAATGACCTCTCTGTACTGTCTAACCCCTACCTGCTCCTTAATGGCCTGTCTCTGTACTGTCTAACCCCTACCTGCTCCTTAATGACCTATATGTACTGTCTAACCCCTACCTGCTCCTTAATGGCCTGTCTCTGTACTGTCTAACCCCTACCTGCTCCTTAATGGCCTGTCTCTGTACTGTCTAACCCCTACCTGCTCCTTCATGACCTGTCTCTGTACTGTCTAACCCCTACCTGCTTCTTAATGACCTGTCTCTGTATACACTGTAAGTCCATTTGTTTAATAGTCAGCGTGTGTTACATTACACATATTCCCAAATAATTGTAAGGAGAAAGTCACTCCATCTATATAATGGACTATAAAATTGACATTTTAGAAACATTACGAAACATTCCAGCCAAAAACTCCACCTCCCCCTCCCCCTGTTTAATTAACCAAAACATTTTTGGATAGTTGAAACGAATCCAAAGTCACTAAAGCTTCATCCAACAGGACTCAATATTTCATAAACCTTAATCCCCATTGAGGAGGTGCCTGCATCAGGGATGCAAAGTTAAGAGCAAAGAGTCTGAACTGCAAATATTGTCTTTTTCAGGATTTATAAACATCTATAGGTGGTAAATCTTGGCACCTAGCCTGTCTGAGCAAAGTGTTATGTTGCTTTTACCTTTCTGTTCCCTGCTCTTATTTGTTTGGTTCATAGAACAGCACACCAAAGGGTCTAATTTCAAAGACTAAATGTATGAAATCATAATGTATTTGTCATTTTGTTTTTTGCAAGGCATACTATCTCATTAGATCCAATAATCCTACTGAGATAGCTGACACCCCAAATAGTGTTTAATAATAACTAACCCTTTTGGAAATCAGCTTTAAGTCTTTTTGTTGTCATTTTTGTTAGTTTATTTAAGACTTTTACGATAAAACAAGGTAAGACAACACTGACCAATCACTGCAGGGAAATACGGCCCATGTTACAGCAGTGAGAAGAACAGTGCAAACAAACAACAAAAAAACAAGACAAGACAAGAACACAAAGTGTACCCACAACATACATGTCCATTACAATCAACCTAGAATAAACTACTAATACTAAACTAATAAACGAAACACCAAGGATATGTATTTACATGATCTTCTCAATAAATGTGCATTGAGGCGAATGCTTTAATTTTTGGCTGGACATGGATACTACATCGTTTATCAGTCAACTGCAGGGCTTTTCGCTGGAATCGCAATCAATGAAAAAACGTTATTCCTGCAATTTGGAGGGGGAAAAAAATGCAACTTGTATTTGCAGATAAGATCCAATTCATAAGCCTAAATCTCTTTGGATATACTGTGCATTTTGCATGAGAATAGTCCTGTAAATCTCTGTGGTACTCCCAACTGTCATCGACACAAATACAGTTGACAAGTAATGGCATTTTGTAACAAAAATTACTAAATAAATAAATAAGAAAGTGAGGCATGGGGATTAGAATAGCAGCTTTTATATTCTCTTACGGCACCACATTACCTGCTCCAACAACAATGGAAAGCTGGGTTCCCCTCCCAGTTAATCCCCCCACACACACACATACACACACACACACACACACACACACACACACACACACACACACACACACACACACACACACACACACACACACACCGCCACCACATACACACATTGCAGCCATCACCAGCACACACACCTCCACACACACACACACACACACACACATTCACTGCAGCCATCACCACAAACGCACACACGCACACACACACACACACACACACACACACACACACACACACACACACACACACACACACACACACCACCACCACATACACACACTGCAGCCATCACCACCACACACACGCACAAACACACACACACACACACACACACCTCCACCACTATACCATTACCAAAATACCATCACCACCTCCTCCACGACCACCTCAAATCATCTCCTCCACCCTCAACACTATCACCACCTCCACACACACACACACACACGCACACACACACACACACACACACACACACACACACACACACACACACACACACACACACACACACACACACACACACACACACACACACACACACACACTCCACCACCACCCCCTGCGCTCCAATCTCTCTCTCCCCCTCTCTGCCCCCAGCTAGTGAGCTCCTGCCAGGGAGGGCTTTAGGAGGAGGAGGAGGAGGAGGAGGAGGAGGAGGAGGAGGAAGAGGCCCCTGCTATTAACAGAATTAACGTCCAGCGAGGAGACCAGCTCAGGGAGAACACACCAATACCATTATCTCTCTCTCTCTCTCTCTCTCTCTTGCTCCATACCTTGTCTCTAGTTCTAACCCTTCTCTCCCTCCCTCCCTCCCTCCCTCCCTCCCTCCCTCCCTCCCTCCCTCCCTCCCTCCCTCCCTCCCTCCCTCCCTGCCTCCTTCAGTCCCTCCCTCCCTCCCTGCCTCCTTCGGTCCATCCCTCCCTCCCTCCCTGCCTCCCTGCCTCCTTCAGTCCCTCCCTCCCTCTCTGCAGCCAAAGTGCTGGGAGGCGGGTAAGGCCACTGGCTGGAGACTCACTGTGTTCTCCAACTCTCAGAGGCTCTCCATCAAAGCGTCTCTTCCCTTGAAATATTCATCCCTCCCCCCACCCTCCCCCAACTCCCCCATTTGAATCTTTTCAGAAAATGTGCAAATACGTTATCTGTTTTTCCTTTTAGAGACTCAGGCGAGAGAGCGACGGTGAAGCAAGAAATGTCATTTGGCAACACTTAGCTTTACATAAGTGCCCTCTTTCTGTGCCCTAGTGGTGAAAAAAAGGAAAGAATTATTGACTTGAAAGCATTCAAATTCAAGTTTGATTCAATCTGAGAGTAAAAAACAATAGGGTACACTGTTTTAATTCATACTATATGGAGAGCCCTGTCGGGAAAACTATAACGGGAGCTGTCAGGATGTATCCGGTAAGGAAACAATTCATCATTGAAGAAGTTGAACAAAAAAGGGTTGTATAACAGTCAAAAATAAAAAAAATAAAAAAATAAAGCTTGCATTCATGTCTGTTCAACTAGCGCAGACTTGGCAAGATGCCAGAATGGTATGAGAAAAAAAACAAACCTGTCTTATGACCTTCAACTGATTTACCTTCAAGTCATTTTGGAAAACTTTCCTAGTCGATGTTTATTTCCGAAACATAAGCAACTCTGAACTGAATCAAAGTTGCAAATGCTTTTTATTTGATCTTTGATAGGTGGTTTTATACAGGATAACAATATATTATAATATACTTCTAATAATGATCTGTTTCTACTTTTCATTTAGTGAGTCTATGCACTCTTCAGTATACTGACATTTTAACACATGGTACTCATCAGGCCTAGCAGTAAAACAGGTAAATTGTCTAACGCTTTCAGGTCACCATTATCTAACATTCATAGGTCACCATTATCTAACCTTCATAGGTCACCATTATCTAACCTTCATAGGTCACCATGATCTAACCTTCATAGGTCACCATTATGTAACGTTCACAGGTCACCATTATCTAACGTTCATAGGTCACCATTATCTAATGTTCATAGGTCACCATTATCTAACGTTCACAGGTCACCATTATCTAACGTTCATAGATCACCATTATCTAACGTTCATAGATCACCATTATCTAACATTCATATGTCACCATTATCTAACGTTCATAGGTCACCATTATCTAACATTCATGTCACCATTATCTAATGTTCACAGGTCACCATTACCTAACGTTCATAGATCACCATTATCTAACATTCATATGTCACCATTATCTAACGTTCATAGGTCCCATTATCTAACATTCATGTCACCATTATCTAATGTTCACAGGTCACCATTATATAACGTTCATAGATCACCATTATCTAACATTCATAGGTCACCATTATCTAACATTCATAGGTCACCATTATGTAACGTTCATAGGTCACCATTATCTAACATTTACAGGTCACCATTATCTAACATTCATAGGTCACCATTATCTAACGTTCATAGGTCACCATTATCTAACATTCACAGGTCACCATTATCTAACGTTCATAGGTCACCATTATCTAACATTCACAGGTAACCACTGTTTAACGTTCAGTTTTCAAGCAGAAATAAACCTTGTGTAGGATGGGACATTGTTCAGTCTTTCTCTCCCATCTTGAGAGTCTGGCTGTAGCCGATATCGTATTAAACCGCTTGAACCGCTTGAACTGCAAATCTTCCTGTCGTTGTGACTTCTTGGTCTGAGTCTTCAACTTCATCCGAACTGGGCACAACATTCCCCTTTCAACCTCCATGCGTACCGGTCCAATCCCCTTGAGGCTTAGCAAGAAGTACGTCCATGACAGTCAAATACATCAATTTATACATCAATAATGTCAATTTAATATTCAACTAATTACTAAATTGTTCCTTTGTTACATTAAGAGCATTCTAAATAAAAAACGAAAAGTATTGTGAAAATGGTTAAGGTCCGAATGTGAAATAACCATATCACATATGGTTCACATATTTTCATATGTGAGCTTGTCAATTGGCATTTAGTTTGGTGGAGTACCCAATCACTTATATAACCAGTTGTCAGGCGGTATTAATATATAGTTTGTAATCAGTCGCTTTATAACATAGAGTACACAGTCTGTTTGTCATATCTAGTATGTATACTGTAGCCTATATACATACCAGGGGCCGTTGTTGTTTTGCATTATGATTCTGGTCACATAGACTCAGTGTCTCCCCCCTCTCATCTGACCCGAGGGGAGCTGCCACGCAGATGGGCTACATACATAAGTTTAGCGTTATATTTGTGTTGGACGCGGCCACGCGAGACCGAATGTTTTGAAATAAAACCTTTCGAATAATTAAGGCAGGTCCCCCTGGCTAATTCTACGACAAGCTAGTCAAGTTATTTTGTCATTCTTGTGGTTGCTGCAAACTGCACATATAGTAGCTCTGGGCTGAGCTGGGAGGTTTTTTTGGTGCGGATAATAATGTCCTATCGACAGTGTTGGTGGTGGAGCACCTCTGGAGGAGATCTCCACCCTCGAACAGCCAGGGTTACAGGGTGGTGGGTGGGGAGGCTGGCAGGGGTGCTAAGAGTTTGTGTGTGTGTGTGTGTGTTCTAGTGTCGGTAAGTGTGTGTGGTGATGTGTTGGTAAGTGTATGTGTGTTGGGTGTGTGATACTGTGGCAGGCTCTCTGACCCTGGCCAGGATGAAAAGAGAAAGGGAGGAGGGGGGAAGGGGGTGTAAGAGAAAGGGAGAGAGGCAGTGTGTGTGCGTGTGTGTGTGTGTGTGTGTGTTTAATTGAGAGAGAAAACAGTGTCTCAGTATGTGTGTGTGTGTGAGAAAAAGAGAGTGACAGTGTATGTGTTTGTTGTTTGTTTGTATGTGTGTGTGTAAGAGTGAAAGAAAGAGAGCAGCAGTGTGTGTGTGTGTGTGTGTGTGTGTGAGAGAGAGAAAGGGAGAGAGTGGTTGTGTTTGTCAGAGAGGCTGTGTGTACGTGTGTGTGTGTGTGTGTGTGTGTGTGTGTGTGAGAGAAATTGAGAAACAAAAGAGAGAGATGCAGTGTATGTGTGTGTGTGTGCGTGTGTGCGTGTGCATATCTGCATGCTAATAGCGATTGTTTCAGGGTGAGTACAGGCACAGTTTAGCGGGGGCATTTCCCCGGCGACCCCGTGACCCCGCCGGCCCCGCTCCCATTGGCCCACGCAGCTGCAACCGCGCATTAGGGGGAAGTGGCGGGCGATTAATAAATCGCATGTGACCGCATCGGAGCTGCTTAGCCGCGGTATCAACGAGCCCCCCGCCCCCCCGCTGCGCGCCATACCTACGCCGTCAGATAATGAACAGCGGCGTCTTTTTTTGTTCGTCGTGAAATTTTAATTGCGTCCTGTGGCGTCGTCTCGCTTTAACGAGAGCCACAGGCTGCCGCTGCGAAGCCTTTATTTATTTCTTTAAGCGGCACCTTCCTCGACGGTCCCTTGACACGCTAACTAACTAATCGTCGACGCGGACGTGATCCAGTTTCAACTGTTTTTCCTTTTTTTTGGGGGCCCCGGCTCTCCTGCACAACCTAAAGTGTATATAAGCAGCTTTCGGCTGATTTACCAGTTTTGTGTATTTATTTGCTCAAAAGCACAGTGCGCCAATAGCAGTGATTGTGGATTTTAGATGGGCTGATTATTTCTAGAGGGACTGCAAAGTGCTAACACATTTATTTATCCCATTTCATCCAAATCCCCCACTAATGACTCCCCATAACCGCGCTAACTTGTATGCTCTCATAATTCCCTACAATTCTGTCCGAGCCTTCACGCACATTCAAGTCATTTACCGAATACCGGTAAATTACTTTTCTTTCTCTTCCCTAGCCGCTCGTCGATTCATCTCACCCACGGGGAGACGCGGCGGGCGCGCTTGTTCTCGCCGAGCAGCACGTGTCGATATGCTGCGATGTTATTTCCTTCATGTCGTCTTCTTGCAACCTTTTACAGCTGAGTTTGTAGCACGTTGTTGTGAGTGTTTCTGTATGTGTTTGTTGGATTCTTCCTCTCAGTCGAACAGCGCACTCCCAAGTATCCCATCATGGGCGGCTTTGATGCAGTAGTTTCATTGAGCTGAATCGATTTGTTTCCGCTATTCTTTCTGTCGGGACTATACGACATTATGTGTCGCGCACTTCGAATGTCCTCCGAAAAAGACGGATAGCTCACTTCCTTCCCCCGTTTTTTACACATTCAGTCCCTTTTTTCCACGCTCTCACCGGTGCCGTAGCCGAAATAGGTTCAGGTTTCGAACCCCATCGTCCACCGGTCTACCTGTAGGCATCGTAGGGTGTGCATCCATCACCCCCCATTCCCCCCCCCCCATTCCCCCCCCCCCCCCCCCCCCACCAACCCTATACATGCTGCCTAATGACATGTATCTGAAGTCACTGTAAGCCGTTCTGAATAAAAGCATCTGCTAAATGAAAATAAATAGTAATAGCATTCCTCTAAGTATCCTACGCCTGACTTATTATTCTGCCACGGTGGACATTTGCATATATATATATATATATATATATATATATATATATATATATACTGTATATATATACTGTATATATATATACACAAATAGTGACAGCGGCCATGGGTTTCCCACGCTTTGTCAACAAGTGCAAAACAAGTACACAGAAGTAAGAGCAAAGAAGAAATGAAACCAACCAGTCTTCAAAAATGAACAGCGCTCATTACCGATCACCGATTATTTGCAAGGAAAATACACACCCAGAACCGGCTGCGTGGGTATCGTATGCGTGGCATGCGACTGAAGCCGCAGCGTGAGTGCAAATGTGAAGCCGGTGTAGCCCGCCGCGGGGCGGCGGCGGCGGCGAGGAGTCCTGGGGTGCATTCTGGTGCGTTGGCGAAGATTGACAAACGAGCCCCTCGAGCATGCGGCCTGACGTGTGATGTCCCGATGATGTACAGCCTGAAGCAGTAGGGTGTGGGTGTGTGGGTGGGTGTGGGTGTGGGTGTGTGTGTGTGTGTGGGTGTGGGTGTGGGTGGCAAGGGGGGGAGGATGGAGGATGGAGGAGGGAGTTGGGGGGGGGGGGGGGGGGGGGTGTTGTTATTCAACCGTTAATAACCCAGGGAGGGAAGTGTGTGTGTGTGCGTCTCTCTCTCTCTCTCTCTCTCTCTCCCTCTCTGTCTCTGTCTCTCTCTCTCTCTCTCTCTCTCTCTCCTTCTCCCAACGCCCTTCCGTCTCTGCTGTACGGCGATGGCATGTTTGAAACCGTCATGGACGACGACGTCACCCACCCCCCACCCCTGCATCCCCACCGCTACCCCCCCCCCCCCCCCTACCTGGCATAACCCCCCCCCCCCCCCAGGCCTGTCACCATGGAAACCGCTCACAATGGACTAACTGTCGCTTAAAAGGAAAATCATGTTATTTGAAAAATGGAGGAAAAAAACCGGAATGACGACATGGGACTTTTTTTTTTTAGCGAGGTATAAACACAGGAGAAATCCTTTGAACGGTAAAATTACATTTCTCCCAGCCTTGACTGACTTTCAGTTGACTTAGAAACAGGAAATGTACCTTTCACACACACACGCACGCACACACACACACACACACGCACGCACACGCACACACACGCACACACACACACACACACACACACACACCACCTCCCTCTTCTTTCACACTTTCATCTAACCCTTCCCCCCCCCCCCCCACTCTAATTTTCCTCTGCTTATATGGTGAGAAAAAAAAAAAGAAAAAAAAAACACTGGACAGGAATCATTTCCACATTATGGGCCCTCGGACCGGGGGAGCCGGGGAGAGTCGCGGCCGACGGATTTTGAAAGACGGCCCTTTTTTGTATTTCTCTTCAAAGGATGTTCTCCTGCTAGTCCTGCAGCGGGCGGATCACTGACCCTTTTAGCCCGCTTGCCAGCCAGACTCTTTCAAGGCCGGCGCGCGTTGGCCGGGCAACCGAGACTCTGTCCTCTGAACCTCGAGAAGAAGAACTGGCAACTGACACACACACACACACAAAAAAAAAACCCCGTAAAAAAAAATCTATTACCCATCACCGGTTGATACGTGCGACTCGTAGCGTCGCAGCATCGTAACGTCGTCGTACGCCGGGATCTGAGCGTGAAACGAAAGCGCTACTGAGGGCGTTGAGCGTTAGCCGGCGCGTAGCTAGCGCCGCCGCCGCCGCCGCTACAGGTGAGGAACCCAGAGTTAGGCCTGCCCTCCTCCTCGAATGAATGAATAAGAGACCAGGCAGCCAGCGACCGACCGGCTTACTCACGCTGGGTTATTTTTCCTGCGGTGACGCTCGCCGCGCCTGAATTAAACACCGTCCCCAGCGGTCCTTTAATGAGAGAAAAACACAGAACCGAGAAGACGAAGTTACACCGCCCGGACCCCAGAAGGACTGGCGGCGGCGGTGGACTAGAAAAGGTTAAAGCTCCTCCATCCAAGAGGAAGGGGAACATAATTTTTCTTTTTCCCCCCCCCCTTCCTCTGGATATGAATGTATTTATACTCTGGCTGTTATGCCTTTTTAAGTGTCCCTCACCGCCGCCCCCCCCCCCCCCACCGCCCCCCCTCGCCCGCCATCACCACCCCTCCAGCCCCTTCCTGCACTTTCAGAGAGGCTCTCTGTAGCGAGGCGCGCGTCCCGGCGGGCTCCTCCTGCCCGAGCCGGCGGAGGTCTGCAGGGGCTCGTCTGGGAGCACTCTGCCCCGCTGTCTGGGGAGCGACGCCCCCTCGCCGCACACCTACATGGAAACGCAATTAAAAAGCCCTCTTCCGCTGCATAGCAGAGTGGCTTCGCAGCGACGGCGGGCGGAGGGGAGCCGGGGCTGTGGCCAGAGGGAGGGAGGGAGGGAGGGCGGAGGGATGGAGGGAGGGAGGATGGAGGGAGGGATGGAGGGAGGGAGGGAGGGAGGGATGGAGGGAGGGATGGAGGGAGGATGGAGGGAGGGAGGGAGGGAGGGAGGGAGGGAGGGAGAAGGGGAGGGAGAAGGGGAAGGAGGGAGGGAGGGAGGGAGGGAGGGAGGGAGGGAGGGAGGGAGGGAGGGAGGGAGGGAGGAGGGAGGGAGGGAGGGAGGGATGGGTTGGGTTGGGGTGGTGGGTGGATGACAGGGTGGTGCGTGATGTGTATGTGTGTGGGGGGGGGGGGGGGGGGAGAAGGGGGGGGGTGCGATCTTTTCGCCATCTTTTTTTTTTTGGTTTTGTTACACATGCTCAGATATGGCCGTCGTTTGAACGCGCGCACACACACACACACACACACACAAACTCACATCATACACACATGCGCACGGCGCACGCATGCCTGAGCCTGTGGAGCATGACCCCCCCCCCCCCGCTGTCACCGTCGCCTGTCTTTACAAAGCTTGCCACATAAAAATGGTTCATTTAATGACTACTGATCCATTGATGTAGGATAGGTCAGCTGAAGTTTAAGTCATATCTTATCTATTTTGTTGTAATTCAGAAGTTTCTGTCCGGGATTAAGAAAGTACCATCTCATCTCTCTTTATATACATTAGGTTTTTTATTGTTAATGTGTTGTCACCTGCAGTGTGGTAAAGATCAAGATCCAGACGCTCACAACGGGTTGATATCGCAACGGATATCAACAAAAGGTCCGAAGACCTCCTCACACAGCATCTCTTGATTCCTAGACGGCACTCGGTGGGTAAACCTGAGTCCTGAACAGGCGCCAGAGCGATGGCGATTCGGGCGAGCGTGCTCTTCAGAAGGGCTTTAAAGGTGCTGTAGGGGAGATTTAAGAGCTACTATGTGAGCGCAATCTGTTTGAAATGCCATAGCCGTCCGTCAGCTGTTAATGAGCGGCATGCTCTGTGAAATGATCTGTTCTGGTTGACATTGTGCGTGTCCGCCTCTGTTTCAGCCCAAAAATGTTTTTTTAGACACATCATGACCAATCAGGGCATCTCTTCCCTGATTGGTTCATGGGAACCGTAGAGAGGGAGAGGCAGAGAGGGGATTCTTGGGTTGTTCGTTTGAAAAATCTCACTCTCTCCTTCTTTGTGTGTGTGTGTCTGTGTGTGCGCGTGCGTGTGTGTGTGTGAGATCTCTCTTTGGGCCGGCACGGTGGCAGAGTGCTACGCTCGTAGCACGAAGGTCCTTGGTTCGAACCCCGGGGGTGGGGGTGGTGTCGAGGTTGACTGCTCATGTGGGTTTCCTCCGGGTCCTCTGACCGCATGTCGTTGTGTAGCGCTTGTACATGTACAAAGCGTTCTGCTCCGCTCTTTCTTTCTCTCTTTTCAACTCTCGAAGCGCACATACAGCAGCTTTAAGTACGGGGTCCTCGAATCGGGGTCCTCGAATCCCCCCCCCCCCCCCCCCCCACCACCACCCCTTAGATGACCGTTTAATGCGGGACTTTAAAGGCAACGCGCCACGGCAACGGCGAGGAGGGACCGCGATGTGTCAGGAAACCGCTACCGGGCATCCTAGTCAAAGACCCGCGTTCACGCGCTTAACCAGGGCCACGCGTCTTTTGTAGTTACGGGAAAACCTTGAATACCTTGATGTGTCTTTTTGTCATCCGCCATCAAAGCCTGCGACGACGGCGGGGCATATAGACGCAGCACGCGGCGAAAGGGAAGCGTGCGGCGACGCAGACGATTTGGATTCTAATTAAAAGGAAAAGGAGAAAAAAAAAAGGGCTTTTTTTTTTTTTTGGTGGGGGGGGGGGGGGGGGAGGGGCGATCGGCGCTCGAGGCCTCAAACCGCGCTTAACATGCCGCAGCAGCACTTTAAAATAAAAAAGGAAAAACCGGCGCACGTATGCGTATGGCCGGCTGTGCGTTTTAGATAACGAAATGTATTTTCATCTGCAACTTGCTTAGAGAAACACACGGCATAAATTAGATGACATTTAGAGGTGTGTTTTTTTACGACTCATTTAGCGGCCTTTTCCCCCGCAAAGTGAGTTGCATTGAATTCCGATGCATGTTTTATTAGTAGGCAAGAGATAGGGAGGGGGGGGGGGGTGGGCATCTTGTTCTAGCACGCCTACGAGTAGACTGCGGACACCGGGCATCAAACCCAGCGCCTTTTTCGGCTTGGGATTCAAACCCGACCGCCGCGCTATCCCGGACCCGCGATGTCTTATATATTGACTTTAATAAGGGGAAATCTGTATGTAATGGAAATCATCATTAAACCATTTGTCTGCGAGGAGTTATCGGAAGTGCGGAGAGAGAGATGACATTAATTGTATGGGTCCCCGCGGGGTCATTAAACACGCCGTGACATTCCCCACCGCCGCCGTGTATCTCTCTTTATGTCTAGTCGACGCCCTGAGCTTGAACCCCGCCGGGACGCGAATGGATTCCAGTTCCTAGCATCACAAGTCTGCGTTTTAACCAGCACTGGGACGTATTTCTTTCTCTCTTTCCTTCTTTATTTCTCCACGTTTGCATTTGAAGTGCTACAGATCCTGTCAGGCTGCAGGGAGGAAGGCAGGGAGGCAGGGAGGGAGGGAGGGAGGGAGGGAGCGCTGGGCGTTGGGGGGATGATATACACTAATGGCAGGCAGAAGTGTAGGAGATGCTTGGCGGTGCACTATTACTTGCTAGGCCTTGTCTAATCTCGATTCCAGGGAAAGCGCGCGGCGCCGCAGACAAGTCACCGCCGTGCCCCTTTTTTTTTTCTTCTTCTTCTTTTTTTTGGTGTCACAGCGGGAGCACCTGCATGCCGGCAGAGGAGGCCCGGCCAATAAGATAAAAGCTTATTTTATTAAGTGGTCATCTGTCTCTCCGCTTTAGATTATATTATGTTTAGTTATCCATCCATCTTGGGCCAGGAGTCCCACACACACACTGACACAGCCACGCAAACACACACACACACACACGCACACATACACACACGTTCACATAAGCATAAGCATAACCACATACACACACGCACACATTCACACACACACACACACACACACACACACACACACACACACACACACACACATATCCGCATGAGCGCACACACACACACACACACACGCC
>JAOPHQ010000183.1:22500-23788 GCA_030340625.1 Merluccius polli
AGAGGGAGAGAGAAAAAAAGAAATAGTGAAATAGATTTGTGTTTCACGAGTGCTTTCATTACGCGGCGCCATTACGACTAATTTTCTTGCTGCTATTGCAATATGTTTTATGGATATTGCTGAGTGGGGGCCTTCGGAGGCAAACACAAAACAATTGGACCCCAGCTGTGCCCAAGCTATTGTTCAAACTGCATTTTATAACCGTGATTGTAATTATGACGAGGATTTGGTCAAGACAATAAGAAACGGAAAAAGGGTGCAGAGGAAGAGGGAGGAGGAGGAGACGAACACATGTAGGAGAGGAAGGAGGAGAAGGAGAAGAAAAGGAGATGGATTACATCATCATCTTCAAACAATGTAATTCCACTCGGATATCTTCTCTGTCTCTCTCTCTCTCTCTCTCTCTCTCTCTCTCTGTACCTCTCTCTCTACCTCTCTCTACCTCCCTTAACAGTTAATACAGTTATGGGGGGTGGGGGGTGTGTGTTCAGGAGAGGATACACTCTGCTTTGATGGAGCTATCTGCTGTGCTATTGATGTTCCTGAAGTATCTTCTAACATGCAGTTGTATTCCCATTACACGTAATGTTCTCCATATATAGTGCAGCTGACCTCACTCACGAGTATACCCAGAAAAAGAAAACGGAAATCGAGGGAAATACTTTCAAAAAACCTCAAAGGACAGAGAAAACAGACTTTTTTGTTTTTTTGCCCCCCCATAGTCTCGCCATCATCTGAAGATGGACATTAAACATTTACACTGATGGTGGTTTGTGGCCACAAGATGGCAGCAAAGTGTAGATATTGTACCTACGCATGTTTTATTTGAACTTAATAAGCTGCGTTTTGTGGGGGTCAGATATAGGGTCCATAGTTTATAGGGGGGGGGGGGGGGGGGTATCTCTTACTTTTTTGTTGTATCTTATCTGTTGTTTTGTCTTAGAGATAATTAGCATTAGATTAATACCAGCCATTATTCAGCACACACACACACACACACACACACACACACACACACACACACACACACACACACACACACACACACACACATTCAAACTGTGCTTTTTATGAGGTATTGTGGGGGAGGCAAAGGGTGGAATTTTTTTAAAGCTGTATTTTAAAAGTTCATTTTTTGATAGCTCTTAGGTAAATAACAAGCAGCAATAAAATCCAGTCTGGGGTGGACAGACAGATACAAGGACACAACCTTTTGGCCGTATTGTAACGTGTGTCATGAGCCCAGTCGTGCCGGATCTGGCCACTAGGTGGCAGTACAGCGCCAGAG
>JAOPHQ010000184.1:0-5000 GCA_030340625.1 Merluccius polli
TTTTTTAAACAACCAAGATGGCTGCCGCTGATGGGGAACGGTCTGTTGAATCCGCTATTAAGCAAACTGGACGGTAACAACTGCACTTAAGGCTTTTGTCGATAAGAAAGATGTGTTTGCCGCACTTACGACCGGATTTGGTCACAGTTTAATTAACGTTGCGTTGCTCTGATTGGCTGCAGGTCTATCCAACTGCGTCCAGAGGCTTTTTGGGCGTGGAAATCGAAAATGAACTGAGAGGTTCCACACTAATACGCAGTAGGCTAATACTGGCTGTTAATAAATAATGTTGTAGTTGTAATGTTGTAGTTGTAATGTTGTGGTTGTAATGTTGTAGTTGTAATGTTGTGGTTGTAATGTTGTGGTTGTAATGTTGTGGTTGTAATGTTGTAGTTGTCATGTTGTAGTTGTAATCTTGTAGTTGTAATCTTGTAGTTGTAATGTTGTGGTTGTAATGTTGTAGTTGTAATCTTGTAGTTGTAATGTTGTGGTTGTAATGTTGTGGTTGTAATGTTGTAGTTGTAATGTTGTAGTTGTAATGTTGTAGTTGTAATGTTGTAGTTGTAATGTTGTAGTTGTAATGTTGTAGTTGAAATGTTGTAGTTGTAATGTTGTAGTTGTAATGTTGTAGTTGTAATGTTGTAGTTGTATTGTTGTAGTTGTAATGTTGTAGTTGTAATGTTGTAGTTGTAATGTTGTGGTTGTAATGTTGTAGTTGGTTTACCAGCATCCAGTGTCTTTGTTTCTGCTGCAGCTTCCCTTTGAGTCTGGGAGCGATCAGACTCCTCATCTCTGGATGCAGAGTCTCCATCACCAGGTTAGCTAGGATCTACACACACATACACACACACACACACACACACACACACACACACACACACAGTTGAGCGTGGGCAAACAGAGAGCGAGCTCTGGTCGCGGGCGCAGGTCAGTCCATCATTCTCCTCAGATGGTTACTCCTCTATGCCTGCAATGTTATCATTATGGTCAATATTTAACAACGCTGGGGCGCCTCTCATAACCGCACACACACACACGCACACGCACACGCACACACACTACACACGCCACACCTTCAAACAGCCGGCTATGATGAGGACATGAAAAGAAAGGGAAGTGTCGTCAGGCTTCGGGGTCAGGAGGGGTCCGCTTGGGTCCGCCCGGGTCCTGGGAGACAGCCTGACTTAGCAGCTGTACATTATGGGACATTTCTGATGATGGATGAGGTGCAGCGATCGAAAGCGCTGACGGGGTTAAAACGATGGATGTGGACGCAGATTAGCACCGTCTAAACCGAGCCGTCCATGCAGGACACCAGAGGAGAGCTAAACCCGACCGTTATGGTGCACTTAGAAACTGGTTCTGTTGACATCCTCGCTGTGCCGACAGTGATATATTGTTGTTCTACTTTCTGCTGACAAACATTACATTGTCAGTCGCTTTGGGCAAAAGCGTCTGCTAAATGCCCTGAATGTAAATGTAAAAATGTACGTTGGAGTAACAGGATCTTCAGGTGTGTTTGTTTGTTGGCTTTCTCTGCCTCACGGTCACAAACAAACTTCTTAGGAAACAATATCCTGGACCGATGAACAGCGAGGAGGAGGAGGGACTCGGTGACGGCTGTAGTCGTCTAGACACGTCACGAGACAGACAAACAATTAGGCCTCTTAAGCCCTTAAGCCAGACTTCAGTGATCTTTACATAACTAACTAACATAACCGGCTAACCACTGAAATAATGGATGAGAGGCGTTGGTGTCCGTCCAGCCAGAGTTTGACAAACACAAAAGCCTCGAGTCTTTGATGAAACACGGAGAGCTAAAAATAAGAGGAAGATGAAAGTATCAAAGTATGAAAGTTGTATTTGCGGTGGAGCTATTTTTACCAGATCCACTGGTGATGGGACCCACCTGGGACCGGCCCTGCGAGCGGCTCCAACGTACCGCGCTTACAAAATACTTTGATCAATCCCCGACGACGAATTCACGACGGATAATAAAATATGGGGGCAGGATATTATAGTGTTGTCCTCCCAGACAAAAGGCACTTGGTTCGATCCACGAGGAAGCAGCTCCTCTCTAATTATCCCGGAGCGAGATGCCCTACCTGCTCCTTAACCGGATCACATGTCACTGCAATTCGTTCCGGAAAATAGCTTTTACTAAATGACTAAATAGTAATTAGTGCACATCAAAGCTAGTAGCATGACATACCAACTGAACAGAGATAACCTGGACAGACAGCATGTGTCCTACATAGCTAACCGGTTAGCATACAGTATACTCTTACAGTATAACAGTGAACTATATTATAGTGATGAAGGTGTAATCGGTCCTCCCTACCTGCGGGGGCGCTCCACACATCATGTCCCAGGTGCCGAAGTGGTCCTGGGCTTGCCTGTGGAGCCGCACCGCGTCCGTGAAGGCCGGGGTCAGGACCTTGCAGGTCTCCGAGAGACCTGGAGGAGGAGGAGGAGGAGGAGGAGGAGCAGGAGGAGCAGGAGGAGCAAGAAGAAGAAGAAGAAGAAGAAACACGTGTGAGATGGAGATCCGAAGGAGGCCACTCCTCCAAACTCTCCTAGATCATTTTTTACACATTTTTAGTGCGGAATATCGCGAAGATTGCTAATAACGTATCCTTATAATAATGTGTGTGACATTTTTTTAAATAATCTTTCACACCCACTTTATGTAAAATCGGTGGGCCCTGACTTTCTGGTTTCTCGGACGTCGGCGCGGCTTCATCCCCAAACCTTTAGGAACCGCAGGTGTTGTCATGTGATGTTTACTCGCCGTGAAACCGACTCCTACTGAATAAACAGTCCAGGTCCGGGTCTGGTGTTGCATGGTGCGTTTTCTTGGCGAAGCGAATGTCGAACGCCACGCATCTCAGCAAACGACCTTGCAGTGCACTGGCGACGCACCGCATTTCTAGAACATCAACAGCTGTGTGTGTGTGTGTGTGTATGTGACACACACACACACACACACAAAGGGACTGGCAAAGACACACAATCACTATCTAATCACCCCCTCCCCCCCCGCCGCCCGCCGCCCCCCACAGCTGTTTTTTCATCCCTGAAAACAGGAAGTAGCGGGGGCTGGCTGGAAAACAGATCGTGTGGCGTTGCCACGGTAACCGTCCCCTCCTAGACGCGGGGACAATGGGAGCGTTTGAAAGGAGCGCCGAGGCGCCCGCCAGACCCGCGTTGTTTCCAGGAAGTGGGTTTTCAAAATAAAACGGCGAGACGAGGCTGAGGGTCCGTCTGCCGGGTGACAGCTGACTGAGAGACACTCTTCAGGTTCTGTCTTCCCCACACAGGATCATCTGACAAAGACAGGAAGCGGGTTTGCAGTGAGGGGCATGGGGGAGGGAGGGGAGGGAGAGAGGGAGGGGAGGGGATGGAGTTAGGGTATGTGGGTGAGGTAGAGTGGGAGCAGAGGGAGGAGGTTTGAGTGTGGAGGTGAGGGAGGGAGGGAGGGAGGGAGGGAGGGAGGGAGGGAGGGAGGGAGGGGAGGGAGGGGAGGTGGGGGAGGGGATGGAGGTTAGGGTATGGGGTGAGGTAGAGTGGGAGCAGAGGGAGTAGGTTGGAGTGTGGAGGTGAGGGAGGGAGGCGGAGGGAGGGAGGGGATGGAGGGAGAGAGGGGGGGGGATGGAGTTAGGGTATGTGGGTGAGGGTAGAGTGGGAGCAGAGGGAGGAGGTTTGAGTGTGGAGGTGAGGGAGGGAGGGAGGGGAGGGAGAGAGGGAGGGGATGGAGTTAGGGTATGGGGTGGGAGCAGAGGGAGGAGGTTTGAGTGTGGAGGTGAGGGAGGGGTGGGGGAGTGGGAGAGAGCGAGAGGGAGGGGAGGGGAGAGAGGGAGGGGATGGAGTTAGGGTTATGGGGTGCGGTAGAGTGGGAGCAGAGGGAGGGGGGTTTGAGTGTGGAGGTGAGGAAGGGTGGGGGGAGTGGGAGAGCGGGGAGGGAGGGGATGGAGTTAGGGTATGGGTGGGTGAGGTAGAGTGGGAGCAGAGGGAGGAGGTTTGAGTGTGCGGGTGAGGAAGGGTGGGGAGTGGGAGAGCGAGAGGGAGGGGAGGGAGAGAGGGAGGGGATGGAGTTAGGGTATGGGTGGGTGAGGTAGAGTGGGAGCAGAGGGAGGAGGGTTTGAGTGTGGAGGGTGAGGGAGGGTGGGGGAGTGAGAGAGGGAAGGGAGGGAGAGAGGTCTGAGCGTGGAGGTGAGGGAGAATGGGGGAGTGGGAGCGGGAGAGGGAGGGGAGGCAGTGAGGGAGGGAGGAAGCTTCATTCACGGAGTTAGGGTATGCGGGTGAGGGAGCGCCGGAGGGTGTGTGGGCGCGGGACGCAGGGTATGAGGGTGAGGCGGGGAGGGAGTGCGGGAGGAAGTTTAAGTGTGGGGGGGAGGGAGTGGGGGAGGGAGAGAGGGAGGGAGAGGGGGAGGGGAGGCTTCGGGACAACAGGAAGCCGCCCCAGCGCTGGGTTTTATGAGGGTCACTGGACCGAAACCTCGCGGTACGTCAAGCAGACCGGAGTTAAAATCTCGCTATAAATCACCAATAAAAATCCAGAAACTCGATAACCTCCCCTTTTAATTCTTTAATCCGCAGCAGCGTGTCCTCTTAAAGGTGATGATGTCATGGCGCAGGCATGCAGGTATGTTCAAGAAAAGGGCGACTGACTTCCTGTACGGCGTCTGCAGCGACTAAACCCACGCCATGACAGCACACATGAAAACCGCCGCGAAAAGCCCAAAAATAGGAAACGGACGAAGAGGAAAGCCGAGTAAAAATAGTTCAGAGGCATCGAGTCTAAAAATAGCTTTTTTATTTGTGTTTGTATTTTTTTTGATGCTTAAAAAAAAACTTCTTTGTGAATGTGTCGCTTGGAAAAATCGCGGCGGCGCTGCTTCCTATGTGAGCCGCGCAGGCGACGCGTTGAAACAGGTCTGTGGTGGTGGTGCAGACTGCGGCGGGTTATTAGATCCAGACTCACGTGACGTGGGAGGGGG
>JAOPHQ010000184.1:10000-29550 GCA_030340625.1 Merluccius polli
CACCCCTACCACTGTCCACACACCCCTTACATTTAGACAAGGGGACAGGACCGTCCCCACCACCCCTACCACTGTCCACACACCCCTTACATTTAGACAAGGGGACAGGACCGTCCCACCACCCCTACCACTGTCCACACACCCCTTACATTTAGACAAGGGGACAGGACCGTCCCACCACCCCTACCACTGTCCACACACCCCTTACATTTAGACAAGGGGACAGGACCGTCCCACCACCCCTACCACTGTCCACACACCCCTTACATTTAGACAAGGGGACAGGACCGTCCCACCACCCCTACCACTGTCCACACACCCCTTACATTTAGACAAGGGGACACACAGTGAATCCTAAAAATATCTGGTAAAATATGGGCGAATCCCGGGAAAAGGGGGAGGGTTGACCTTTATGGTGTGTGTGTGTGTGTACAACAGTGTGTTTATGTGCATGCTTAACATGTCTGTTTGTTTATGTGCATGTGAACATGTGTGTGTTTTGATTGTGTGTGTGTGTGTGTGAGAGAGAGATAATGTGTTTGCATAATTGTGTGTGCACACACATACACTCAAACAACACAGACACAATACACACACACACACGGTCCGGTGTGTGTGTGTGTGAGCTTGTTTGTGTGTGTGTGTGTGTGTGTGTGTGTGTGTGTGTGTGTGTGTGTGTGACTGTGCTTGCATGTGCTTGCGTGTGTGTGTGTCTTTGTGTGTGCGTGCATGATTGCATGTGCATGTGACAGAGGGAGTGACAGAGAGAGTGAGTGTTGACTGACAGAGGGGGACACTGACCTGGCAGCTGGGGGGGACAGGGGGGGGGGGGGGGACAGGGGGGGGAGACAGAGGGGGGACATGCTGACTCAGCACGTGTCCAGGCCACATAATGAGGACCGCTCGCTGCTAATGGCTGTTAGTGTTTGCTCACGCCGCCGGTCAATACGCGCTGCAGTGGCGTGTGGCCATGCGATTGTGTCCAGTTCCTTTTTTTGTATAGGATATAATTTACCATTAAGTACATCATTAAGTACATTATTAAGTACATTATTAGCTGTGCTCACTCACTCTCAATCACTCAGCATTGTAATTGTGTCGTGTGATTGTGTTTAATTGTGTCACACACACCCTTAAGTACCTGGCCACTCGCCATTCACTAGCGGCCTGTCTAGCAGCGAGCGCCATGCAATAATGTGTGTGTCGCTATGTAACACCATGCAACGCCTGTTAAGCCTAAGTTATGGGCAGGTGTGGGTGCAGTGTAACGTTGCCCTGTGGGGAAAATACCCAAACCTAGTGACATCCATTAACGGTTGTTAACATGCGGATACACACTGTGACTGCGGCTTTATATTTTATGTTATGTTTTAATAATATAAATATAATACATACCTTTTCCTTTTTACATTTTATATATCTTTGTGCGTAATGTTTTTCATCTTCAACACTGTGCTACACGGCGGACGCTTGCCTAGTCGTGGGTCTGGACCCTGGGTTGCATTGTGCATTCGAATAATGGAAAAACACTTAAGACTTTACTTTGATATCCAACCCCACCGGGTGTTTGGTGTATGTGTGTGCGTGTGTGTGTGTGTGTGTGTGTGTGTGTGTGTGTGTGTGTGTGTGTGTGAAGGACCAGGAGAGACTGCTGACTCAGAGGAGGGTACCGGAGCTGCAGAGCCAGCTGGAGGAGTACAAGAGCGCCCTCTGCCAGCTGCAGTCGCAAAAGCAACGCCTGCAGACGGAGGTGGGCTCCTCACATGACATCACACATGCGTCGCCCTGACAACCGCCGCCGCCGCCGCCACCGCCACACTGACGAGGACACACACACACACACACACAATCTTGCTATCCTTAATGTTCCCTCAATTTTGGGGGTTAGGATGATGGTAAGGGCCCAGCACCAGACAGGGGCCCCTCAGACCACACTGGTATCGGCCCAATCTCTCTAGCGGCGCCCCTGGGTGGACACCCCCTTGTGATGTCACTAGAGGGTACTTTTTTGACACGGCGTGTAACGGCAAATCGACATCACACCCGGTGGTGACGTAGGGGACGTTTCAGATCATCCACCAGATATCTGCACTTTTGATCCGGTTTTGTCGAGCCCAGAAATAGCCGAGCGTTCGGGTTTGAGGAACCGGGGGAGGGGCCGCTTGACATTCATGGATAACACACACAGTATAATTCAATGTTCAATTCAACTGGTTGATATTGATTTATGGTAGTTGCTTTCCTCCCTCCAGGTGTTTTCCAAAGACATGCCTCCTCTGCCGTCTGTTAAAATGTCAGTCTTTGCTCTGCTCGTGTTTTGTGTCATGTATTTTCTGACCGTCTGGATCCGGTAGGAACAAGACATTTGTTTTACAGAAATAAATGGTCGCACTTTCCGTTCGTTCAATTACTCTAAACGTGTTTTATTGCCCCGTTTGACATTCGATCAGCGACTGAAACGGAAACCAACTTACAGGACCGGTGGTCATTTCGCCTTCCTCCTGTTTAAAAGTTAAGTTGACAGCTAATGGGGGCAGGAGAGCCAAGCGGATCGCAGTCTTGGCTCATAGCTGAAAGGTTCTGGGTTCGAAACCCCATTTTACACAGCCTTTCTGTAGGCATGGGCGAGATGCACCAACCCTGTAGACCAACCTGTCCTGCTCATTAATGGCATGTATCTAAAAAAAACATTGGATCACGGATGATTAAATTAGTAAATGACGTTAATACATAGTAGAGTTGACAGTTAAGCTGTCACATTGTGTCGATGTGTTGTCCCTCAACAACACTTTCTTTGTGTCGTTGAGGGACAAGAATCTCTTGTGTTATCATTTATTTCTTAAAAGCCCAATCATCCCAGTCCTAACCTCTCACCCTCTCTCCCACGCCCGCTCTCCCGCTCCTCCAGACGGGGGCGATGGAGCAGGTGATCAAGAGCACGCAGGAGGGCTACGACGACGAGATCCAGGCGTACAACGACCAGATCGAGGCGCTGCGCAAGGCCATCGAGGAGGCGGAGCGCTCCCTGGAGCGCTACACCAGCGAGTGTCGCCACCTCGCCATGTACCAGACGTCCCTGGAGAACGAGCTGGACCGCTACAAGAGGATCATCGAGAACGAGGACAACCGGTAAGGAGCAAGGGTCCGAAATGAACAGTGGCGGCGCCAAGGGGGGGCATGGCCACCTGAATGCAATCGCTGCACACCCCCCAGTGCCCCCCTGCAAGTTGCATATACAGTATGTCATAGCATAATATGCTTAGTATGCGTTATATGCTTCTGATATTCTGATATTGGATTTAAACTGCATCCAACTGATTACATCGTTTCTTTACAGCTCTATAATTTATAATATACATTTATTTGCATCACTTTTTTTTGCTCCTTTTATTTGGAGACCCCCCCCCCCCGCCCCCCCCTGGATCGGCCACTGGATCGGCATGAAATGTATTGAATCTAATTTTGATAGTCGATGAATTTTTTACATAATTGATCTTATTTAAGTACAAATAGCAAACAGTTGCTGCTTGATGCTTCAGATATTTTAATGTGCTTCATGGATCATTATCACATGAATAGTTTAGTTTTTCTTGGCTGCTTGTCAGATCAAAGATCAGAACGTGACTTCTACAACATAATGCCAAGCTGGAGGGAAGGGTGAACCCAATCACAGGGACAACTCAAAACTATTTTAACCACTTTCCAATGTGGAGTGGTTTATTTGAAAGTACCCACTGTACTCACGGACGGTACTGATGTCCCTAATGAGAAACACGCTGAGGCTTTGTTGATACGCCGCGAAACAAACATTTAAATCCACTTATTGTGTCGCGTCGGTGGTTTTAACCAAAACGTCCTTGACTGTTGACAGCCATGGTTTGAGGGCAGTGCTACAAACATGGCCGCACAACGGCTGTTTTGGTTCAAACCGACGAGGCGACACAAGAAGTGGATTTAAATGTTTGTTTTGCGGCGTATCAACAAAACGTCAGCGTGATTTTCACGAGGACACGTGCGTGAGTACAGTGGGTACTTTCGAATAACCGACTCCACATTGGAAAGTGGTTAAAAAGACCGGCGAAGTTTGGTCTCCCAGCCAGAGGCCAGGGCGAAGCCCATCACAGGGATGAAACAACTGAAAAATGTCGACAGACAACTGAACTAGACTTAGTTAGAACAACAGACGTGCAGACAAGAGTCACACAGGTGAACATCATCATCATCCTCCTCATCATCAAGAGTGGCTGGTAATCAATGAGACAAAGGAAACACAGGGGTGACAAACGGTGCATGGAGGTCAGGGCACATATAGCTCACGTGTCTTTAAATAAGATTAAATAAGTATGAGGTGATGTCAGTGTTATGTGTTTTTTGGGGGTAAGGCTGCCCTTGCCACATGTGTCTACACTGTACATATATGTTATTTATAATGAGCATACTAATCTATAAACCATAGCCTATCAAAAAATAATTGTATGACAATGTATTGTAAATGTGGCAAACTATAAAATGTACTGTACAAAAATGTATTTTATTCATTAGATAGACTTACGTACACGCAGGGTTCAAGACTTCAACCAAGCCCCCTCCGTTAACTAGGTCACAGGTGTAGTTCAATATTTCAGCCAGGAGATGGCGCTGCTTCACAACCAATAATGTGAATAAAGCTGCACAGGGGCAGTCACTTCCCCCATGTGTCAGGGTGTTCATCCTAGTCAGTTCACACTTTCTCTCTTTTTTTTAATATGATAAATAATTCATATTACATACGAAATGTGTCCACCCATAGGTCCCCTTTTACAGTATGTCGCCATTCGTCTGTTTTAACTTCCACTGTTCTCTTCTCTCTTCTCTGCAGGTTGAACTCGGCGATAATTGGCACACCCATTACCCTGTTCACCACTAATTACCGCTGCACCCACACCCCCGCCGCGCCCAGCCGAGGGAGAGGTGAGTGTACCGACCCGCCGGGTCGCGTGCCGCCATCATTTCTATTCATCAAACATCAAATCACCGGCTATTGTGTCAGCCCACTCGGCTTCATCAAGTTCTTGTGTGGTCTGACGCGTACACAAACTGAATGTAAAAAAATATGAATAAATATACCCACGCAGTGGGTGCACAACACACACAAACGTTTACTGTCATGCCACACACACGTTCCCATCGATGTATTTTGATGCGCATTTTGAAGTATCGCATTTGAAAAGATTGACGGAAGTGGCAAACTTCTAAAAAAAAAATCGCAAAAGCTAAAATGTCCCCAAAGGGCCTGAAATTTTGAGGTTTTTGTATTTTTCGAAATGCAAAAATAATGTGAGATGTAAACACCTTTGCCGGATAACTTCTGACGTAGCGAACATTTAATCTGATCATCTTTTTTCCGCTGTCGGCGTCTTCCCGGATATTCCCATAACACGTGAAAAACATGGCTAGTAGCAACAACAACTACATGTGGACCGGTGAGGAGACCAAAATATTCCTCGGTCTCGTCCATGAAAAAAACATCACAGCTGTTTTAAATGGAAAACAATCTACTTCCTCCTGTTGATTACAGCCGTTTGTAGCGTAGCCTCTAGCGCCACCTTCTGACCAAACTGCGCTTTGCGTAGTCGAGTTTATTCACTCCAAACCGGTTGTTGGAAACGCGCCTAATTTGCATTTTCGGTTGACAATTAGATGAAAACTTTCCAACTGAAACATTTTTACATATTCAATATGCATATAAATAAATTCCCATATGCCAGTAATATGTGGAGCCATCGAAAAAACATATTTTGGCCAATGTACATCGGGGGTAAATATATATTGGGGCATCCCTATACTCTAAATTGCATTTGGGTGTCCGAATGCTGGGTCGATTATTATTATTATGATTATGATAATAATATGTATTATTATTATTATTATTATTATTATTATTATTGCTCTTTATTCCCGTAGCACATTAAATAGTTTGGGTTCACATTAAGAGTTCTTCGCTCAAGAAGTCACCATGTGATCTGACCTTTATTTCCCCCAGACATCACCCAGGCCATCCAGGACATCACCAGCATCAAGCCTCGCCAGAAGAACCTGGCCAAGAAGGTGCTGAAGAAGAAGGATCTCAGTGCCAGAGACGTGACGGACTGTTCCCGTGACGACAGAACCGGCGCCTCCGCCGCCGCCGACGAGGAGGAGGAGGAGGAAGAGGAGGAGGAGATTGTGAAGAGTACCGTCATCCCCGTCACGGGGCTGCTGGCCCGCCAGGACGTGCCTGACGGCGCCCAGATCAGCAAGGCCTTCGACACGCTCTGCAACATTGTGCGCGACAGGATGAGGAAGTACAAGAGGCCCGAGCCCATCGCCGACTTCTACACCAAGGGCCGCTACGTCCTGGTGACGGGGGACGGCAGCTACCCGGACCCCTGCTTCTGCACCTCCTCCCCCTCCGCCGGCCACATCTTCGTCACCATCCAGGACGGGATGATCATGCCACCCTACGACCCCCCATACGTGTACCCAAGACCTCCGCTCCCCCCCATGCCTTACCCCGGGCCCAGCGACCCCACTCTGCCCTCGGACGGAGGCGATAGGAAGGGAGGCGACAACGGAGGCAGGGGAAAGGATGGAGGAGGTGGAGGTGGTGGTGGTGGTGGTAAAGGCAAGGGTAAAAATGGAGACCCAGGGTCCAGAGACCCCGAACCATCTCCTGCCCCTGGTCCTGCTCCTCGTCCCACTAGCCCAGACCCTAACCCAGGTGACACCCATCCGACCGGGCCCAAAGGGCACCGACCCATGCCCAGCGGCGGCTCCGCCTGCAGCTACACCCCGGACTCCCTGAGCTACGAGAAGGTGGAGGTGCTGGAGTCGGTGGAGAAGCTGTCCAGGGACCGCAAGGTCAAAGGTTATGAGGAGACCGCCACGGTGGTGGAGACCATTGTGGAGAAGAGCAGCAAGAAGAAACCGAGAAACTGAAGAACTTCGCCCAAAATTTGTGGGAAGATTTGCTCCGTGAAGAAGACGTTGGTGATGATGATGAAGGTTTAGTGTGCCTTTCATTGGCTTGACCTCACCACTTTATGCGTCAAGCATTTGCTCTGCGGGTTCCCTATAGGTACTAATGCTGCTGCGGTTGTCCTCACATCCATCCTCATGATATAGGAACACTTGGGGGAAGATGAAGATGCTGAAGCCCCAAGCCAGAAAATATCAAAAAGTTTGAAAGAAAATGAAATAAAAAGTAATGCCGCCCTTCGCAACTTTCCGCCCTGAAGTTTATGAAGTTGAGTTGAATGCTACTGCCTGCCATTGACATTGTTTTGCTGTGTATCAATTAGCTTGGATTGATATCATGCATAATAAAAAGTATATTTAAACAAATCAATTTGTCTCGTGTTATGTTTTTGGTGTGGTGACAGCACAACTTGGCTCAATGAAATCATGAACAAGTGTACTATCTTCAGTTTCTACAGGCAATCATTTGAGGGTTTTTGTCATTTCCGTTCATGGATGTTTCTCATTCTGGTTCTTCCTGGAAAGAAAATGAAAAAAGCAGCACCCAGTGCCGTGTGTCCTTGAGCAAACAAGCAGACTAAATAAAATAGTGTGAGGAGGACGGAGTGAGTGAGCTTTTTCAATTGGCTAGCAACGTTTATTCTTTCATGAAAGATGGATGAAACCTGTAACCAATTTTATAATGATGTGCACTAAGCTGTTGTAAAGAAACACAAACTGTAAGCCTACAATTTTAATCTCATCAAAACAACACATCAGTGTCCATGGAGGGTTTTTGAAGTTTCCATTAATTTGACGCAGACGAGCTGCTGAAAGAACTGATAAATAATTAATTGGCCTTTCGGTTTGTGGGGAACTTTCTCGTTTCTGGTCGCCATTTCTATCCAAGCCGCTCAGCTCTTTTCCTGTCCATCCATCAACCTGGCGTCTTTTAAAAATGCAAAAGAGGACAGAGCAGGTATTTCCAGTCTTTCCTCCTTTATGTGTGCCTTGATCTGCGTTTTATTGAGAGAAACACAACTCGATTACCTTTATATAAAAAATAAAAACGATTTTAAGAACCCAGGTCACTTATCTTTAATATCTCTCTTTTTGGATGTTTTGGCATGTCTCCTTTATGAGGTGATTTTAATAACTTGCTCTGAATTATGACTATGATTCAGTTCAGAGATGAGCAAATCACTCAAATGCTTTAGCAAACATCTGAATATATTTATTATTTAGTATATCGGCAGAGATTATGAAATAGAACGGAGGACCACAGACCGCAAAATCCATCAAAACAGTCCTTTCCTCCTTTATATAGAAACAGTGCATGTCACAAAAATATAAACAGAAAGAAGTATCGCCGCTCTGTTTGCAACATATTCAACTTTAAGTAGAGGACACCAAGATTAATTTACAGTCACAAACTGTACAACAGTGGACTGGAGGTGTGGGAGAGGCGAAGAACAAGAACATGAAACAGCAGAGTTTGTATTATTTGTATGTACAATTCTGTTGAGTGTAAAAAACAGACAAATCATACGGTTTTTGTTTTTCTGTTTCTTTCCTTTTCTCTCTCGCTATATAATATATAACAGATTCTTTGAAGGTTACACTTTTATTATTATTATGTTTTGGATTACAAGAAACATTCATTTTTTTTAAGTGGGTACTAATTCAAGCACAAAAACCAAAATGGGCAGCGCAGTAGAGTCAGGGGCGAGAGAGGTAGACAAAACAAGGAGAGCGAGATTGACCAAGAGTTTGACTGAGAGGAGAGGAGTTCGAGCAAGATGGCGGAAGGGATAAAGGGAGAGAGAGAGAGAGAGAGAGAGAGAGAGAGAGGAGGGAGGGAGGGGAGGGAGAAAGAGAGAGCAGGAGAGACAGAGAGATAGAGAAAGAGAGAAAGGGGGAGAAAGAGAGAGAGCGAGAGGGAGAAAGGGGAAAGGGGAAAGGGGGGGGGAGGGGTCTAATTTGGCACACATGCATTACAGTGGCTTCAGTTGTTTTTACTCAGCAAGCTCTTGAGGCTGCGCTCCACCGCCTCGTCCAGCTCCTCCTCCAGCTCCTCCTTCTTGGACATGGCCAGTTTGGACTGGTAGTCCCGCACCACCTGGTCTATGTAAGGGGCACTTTGTGTACCGTGCAGCATGAGAGTCCACTCCTTCATGACGCCCCGCTGGGACTCGGGCCCCTGGAAGCCCACCTCCAGGACCCAGGCGCCGCGCGGGTCCTCGCCCCAGGTGTGCGTGGTCATGAAGGGCCACTTGTCGAAGCCCACCTTGGCGTCGTCGTCGCGCGGCCGCCGGCTCAGCAGGATGGACTTGGTGCCCATCGGCGAGGTCATGTTGACGTTGAGGTCGCCGCGGCGACTGGCGTTCACCGTGACGACGGCCTGGACGTGCTCCAGGTAGCGCACAAAGTTGTCCTGGCCCTGGCAGGCGTCCGTGTGGATGGTCAGCACCAGGCGCCCGCCGGACTGGATCTTACTGTGGAGGGAGAGAGAGAGAGAGAGAGGGGGGGGGGGGGGGGGAGACAAAGAGAGAGAGAGAGTTAAAGCGGTGATACCCTAAGTATTCTTATTTATTTTTACCTTCGCCCCTTATAACACAAATATCTACTGTATTCGTTTTGTTGTGTGAAAGCAGGATCAGGCATGATGTCAGGATCCCCTCCGTCGGGGGGAGGGGGGGGGGACTGGGGTCTTCGTTCACAATGGCAGAGTGCAGTCCATAGAAAACCACTCAATCAGTCAACTCCATCTTGTTTTACTCTTCAAGGGCATAGGAGTGACCTCTGACCCCCCATGGTCCATCATGAAGACGAGTCAAGGCTCATTTCCATCACCTTACACTAACCCTAACACTAATACTAACCCTAACCCTATCACTAACCCTAACCCTAACACTAACCCTAACCCCTAACACTAACCCCTAACCCTATCACTAACACTAACCCAACACTAACCCTAACCCTAACACTAACCCTAACCCTAACACTAACCCTAACACTAACCCTAACCCTAACACTAACCCAACACTAACCCTAACCCTAACACTAACCCTATCACTAACACTAACATTCGCCCTTTATATATTTTTATGTCTATATGTGCGTTCCCCTTGCATTTAAAGGTCTTTGATTTTGCCGACCTTTCGTACGCCGAATAAAGGATAAAGGCATCGACCAATCACGCTGCGTTGAGTGCGGAACGGACGCCACTTCCTGTTTGGCAGCGGTGACAAAGCACTGCTGTGGCGGTTTGACTGATAGTGATGCTCATAAAAATCAATAACATTTCCTTTCCCTTCCGTTTTTTGAGGGCTACCTTTTACCGTCTGCTGTGTATGAACCAGTTGAACACAAACTCAAAGAAGAGATTAATAATTATTCTTAGATCAAAGTGGCGTCGGTCGAGACGAGAGACAAAGAGCGCCTTGAAGCCGGCGACAGACGACAGACTAAGAGACTTTTTTTTTTTAGATTTTTAATGGAGAAGTCTGCGCCTAATAATTCAAATGAAAAGTAATTTAACCCACGTCACACTCAGGCAAATTAGTTTGGAAAATTAATGAACAAAGCAAATGCTTTGCTTTAATTCGCCGCCTCTCAGGAGAGAGACGGCCTTTTGTTTTTTCTGTATGACTTGAATAATGCATGATGTTCGGTTAATATGGTTATGATTATGTTAATACGCTTCTTCAGCACTGTCACCCGGGAGTGGAAACGGTGGCAAACTATTATCCCCGACCCGATCCGCGTCCGGTCTTTTAAATATATTGAACTATATATAATATATAATATTAAGGTACGTAAAGCACGACCTGTTGCTTATGAAGAGAGAAAAACCTTTTTCCAGAGCCGTCTTCGTAATTCAAGATTTAATACTTTAATTGCCATACAACAGAAAACAAAATAGGATTAATAATAAAACAAAATAAATGAAATTAATACTAATTAAGTACCAGTACCAGTGAACGGATATCAGACTTATCTTCAGTGTCCTACCTGATATAATAATAATAATAATAATAATAATAATAATAATAATAATAATAATAATAATAATAATAATAATAATAATAATAAGGAGGAGGAGGAGGAGGAGGATGATGATGATGATGATGATGATGATGATGATGATGATGATGATGATGATGATGATGATAACCTTTATTTTACCAGGTCTGATCCCTGGTACATCAAGGTATCAGAGCTGTAACGTTACACCTGCGTCTGTGCCTCTGGGAAACGGGTCTGTTGGGCTTTCCTTGTCAAAACGTCTGAAGGTGGGAAGTGAACCTGAACCTTCACATGATTGCTGTTTGTTATCCGCTGTCGCACGCTTGAGGAAAATTCCAGCATGTCATGGCCAACCAATGACTTCTGCTTGTTGTCGTCACAGACAAACAAACTGTGAAACGACTCAATTTCAGACGACGCATCAAGACGGCGTGTTGTGCAACGAAATGCAAAACAGTTTATTTTCTAAATCAAAAAGACGGACTGTACATCCTGACTCCCGGATCTCAGGTCTTGATCTCGGCCTGGCTGTTGTTGTTTCTCAGGACGGCACACTTTGAGATAATCGCTGGGTTAGCGCTCCAGGCCGCTGCTCGGTGGCCGCCGCCGCCGCCGCCGCCGCCGCCGCATCCCATTAGCACGGTGGGAAATGAACGCATCAGGCGGCCAAAAGGGAAGCGAGAGGCGAGGGACCGGCGGCGAGAGACGGGAGACATGATTCGCCGAACCGCTATGCTGAGCACAGAGCGCCGAGCGGAGGCGCCGCTTGAGCTGTGAGCGGCCGAGCGGTTGAAACGTTAAAAAAAGGGAACGAAAACCAGCGGGGGGGCGTTCAAAGTAATGTCAACCTCACATCATGTGGTCGCGTTTGTGGTGCTGTCATCATAAAAACCAATAACAACAATCATAATGAGGCTTATAACTCGTTTTTTTGTTTTCAGATTGAATATAAATGGTTTCCATAAAGGTTTGCAAACCGTTGAACAGCCGCAGCGCTGAGGGAAAACGCCACAGAGGGCGATGACAATACAGGAATAAAATAAATAAGAGGGCAATAAAACAGTCATAAAAACAGTCAAGTGTGTACACAAACCCTCAAGTAGAGACACGTGTGTGCGTTTGTAATTTGTCGCAACAATTCCCGATTACGATTATTACAGTTATTATGACGGCTGTCGTCGTCGTCGTCGTCGTTGTTGTTGTTATGGGGGGAGGAGGAACCTGCGCATGATTACATTTTCCTCTAAACTAATTTCCCTGGCATGGTGGGTAGCGCCGCCGCCGCCGCCGCCGCTACCACCGCCGCCGCCGCCATCTGATAACGGCAGAGAGTAATTACAGAAGCGGTCCAAGATGAAATGGTGGTGACGGGCAGCAGATGAATAAACCGGCGCCGGGCCCGGCGGGCTTCCTAGCGCTAATACAGTCGGTAATAAGAAGCTGTTTAGCGCCGTGATATACGATCCCAGCAATATGGCCGCCGGCGGGGTTGGCGACGCGGCGTGCTGCTCCGCTAGGCACCGCCATGTTCTCCTATGCTGTTATTTTTACTACCATAGATAACCGTATTTTCTAATAAGCGACTACATGACAAACTTAATTACTCCCGGGGTGCGACTGAGTATCTGCTCAAAAAATGACAACTCTCTTCTGAGCTCAACAATTAAATCTTTTTATCCGTTGTTTTTTTTGCGGGGAATCGGCGTAGCGGCGAAGAAAATAATCACCGCTATTGTCATTTTTCCCCCCCGCCTCTGTTATCACACACACACACACACACACACACCTACACAGGCAAGACCGAGACTTGCATCATCCGGCGTACGTCCAACCGCACGCCAGACAGCTCAGATAAAGGAGCGTATCGCATATCTCTGGTCTTCAAGGGGTAATTGGCGAGCGCCTCACGGGTCGCCATGAGGGAAGCATCCGAGTTCAGACCGCTGATTAAAAGAGCAGAAGAAGACCCGAAGACCGGCGGTTTTGTGGCCCGATCCTGTGTGATGTGAATGACGTCATCGCCGCCCCGGCGCAGGGTTCACTCAGCGATTTGTCGCTGTGTGTGGTGCACCTCTGAAATTTCTGGAAAGGTCCGCACAGAGATTGCGTGAAGAAAACGCGCATCCACACTCGATGGTAACGGCTGTCGGTGACTACATAAACGCCACGAACGCCGTGTCACGGCCTCCGCGAACGCCGCGCCACGGCGACAACAAAGCCCACTTTATCCAAGGATGCTTACTGTAAGAGGTTATAGGCTCCGGACGCGAGCGATCGAACCCACACCTTTTCGACTGGGATCCCGCCCCTAACTTATGAAGTGTGCGAAGGCGTAGCAGTTCATAGCACCGCTCCAATGCTCCTATGCGCCCAAAATGGCGGCGGTCGTTGCGGCGTGACTAGGGTTGCAAAATTCCAAAGAGGGAGAGTAATTCAAAGAGGGAAACTTTCCATGGGAATTTAAGGGAATTAACAGGAATTAACGGGAATTTATGGGAATAAACTGGGAATTTTCAAAATTGAAGGTTGGCTCTTCTAGGGAACTTGAATATAGTTGAGGAAAGTATATTTTAGCATAATCTTGACTAAAACAAACAAATGCCATTCAAATACACTTGAATATCCATGCCATTCCTCAATCACATGCACAGAGCACACTGCTTACTGCATGGCTATTGAGACCACACCCCCTACTGGCACTGTGCATGCCTCCATCACATGTACAGAAGCACGTGTTCTACTATACTTACAAATAAATCTGTTGAAAACATTTTGAATGGATGTTTTCTTATGACTTCTGTTTATATTTATGCTTGGATATAATATATTCCCAGTTAGTTCTCCTAAATTCCCATTAGTTCCCATAATTCCCATTATTCCCATGGAAAGTTTCCAATATGGAATATAACCAAAATTTCCAAAATTCCCAAGCTTAACTTCCCATGGAAATTTACCGGAAACTTTCCGGAAATTTACCGGAAATGTTCCGCCCCTTTGCAACCCTAGGCGTGACATCACTACGCACAAGCCCTATAGGGCCGCGCAGACCCAGACCCATGGATGAGTGCGGTAAGCAACACCTCTGCCTGTGATCCCTCCCCCCCCCTCCCCCCCGGCTGTCACTCAGCGTAATCAGCGGGGTTGCTAGGCCACGGCACGGCGTGCGGCCAAACATGTGGCTGCTGCTAATTATAGCCGCCAGGACCTCAAAGTCACCTCCGCCTCGCGCCGGGAATAACGCGCCGACGTTGACCGAAACCCACGCGTACCGCCATTCAGGAAACCACCGTGTTAGAGGACGGTACAAGAAGAGGTTGTGGTGAGGAGGGGGGAGAGAGAGAGAGAGAGAGGGGGAGAGAGAGGGTGAGGGGAATGGAGGGTGGAGGGGCGATGGAGCCAGCAGGGGCGGCAGGAACCGGACCGGCTGGCGCGCGGTAATGAGGGGTGGGTCCACAGAGTGGGAGGAAGCAGGGAGAGGAGGATGCCCTTAAGCGCTGCACACACAGACAGGCAGGCAGACAGGCAGACAGACAGACAGGCAGGCAGAGACAGACACACATTAAGGAGAGAAAGGCAGAGACACAGAGAGACCGATAAACAGGCAGGGGGAGATGGAGAGAGAGACAGACAGATGGACAGGCATGACAGAAAAAAACAGATAGACAGAATGATATGTAGGCAGACAGGCAGACACAGAGAGACAGATAGATGGACAGAGATACAGACAGAGAGATAGATAGATAGACAGACAGACAGACAGATAGACGGCAGACAGACAAACACATACACAGACAGGCAGGCAGGCATACAAATACACAGACAAGCAGATACACAGACTGAAAACGACTGGGTGGGCAGGCAGACAGACAGAAACAGACGAACAGACAGAAAGACAGACGAAAATTGAATTGCCAGCAACGACGGCTACTTCCTGTTTTGCTGTTGTTGTTGTTGTTGTTGTTGTGCGTCCGACAAATAAAGAGCTTGAGACATGCAGACATTACAGCTCTGAATTACGGCTCAGATGGCCTGACTGTAATCAAACCGCTGCTCTGCCTACAGTGTTGTGGACCACACAAGGAGACCAGCGGGGAACACACACACACACAGACTCACACACACACACACATACACACACACACACACACACACTCAGACAGTATTAAGCACCCTTACTTCACACCCTGGTGTTACAGCAGTGATTGGACAGATTTGCCTCTCATGGAGAACACTGTGTTCTTCTTCTGCTCCATGCAAAATGCTGTTGTTATGTTATCTTACCGGCAATTTGTGCTGTTGTTGTCCTTGACGATTTGTTTTGGATCGAGAAATCCCGGCGCAACCCGGTACTTTACAATTTCTCATGTCATCATGCGCCTCCTATTTTATATCGCGTATTTTACATGCCGAATAATACCTGGGATAGCGTGTCGTGAGCAGTGGTTGTTGATCGCTCGGTCCGATGATCGGACGTTATAATAATCGGATGGATGAGAGTCAGAATGAGAGTCAGAGACGCTCGGTCACTCACCTTGAGTCCTCCGGCTTGCCGTACATCGCTAAATATATACTGTCGGTCGAAATCAATTTAGACCGTGACACATTTCATTGTGACTCATCAAACTGCAACTTGAACTTCATGTGATGTTTGCGCCGATAATCTGACTCCGAAAGCGCATGAATATTCATTGTTTCATCAGAGCATGAAAACGATTAGAGGCAGATTCTGATACGATGTCAATGTTTTTAATTTTTAATTTACCTGGTTATGAAACTGACTCCTTTAAAATTCCCTTTTTAAAATGTGAGTTCCCTATGCTTGACTTCTTTTAGTCTTTTTAGTTTTGTCTCCTTTTTGTGTTTTCCGTCTGTAACTATTTTCAACCAAATGTTTAATCTCAAAACACTGGATTAAAAACTTTAATCCATTTAAGATCTAATCATTTCGAGATTAAACCTTTTCATTAATCTCAATGGGACCTTCCTGGTTAAATAAAGGTTAAATACAAAATAAAAAGAGCTTTCCACGATCATGCACCATTAAAATCACATACCAGAACAAATACCAGAACATCGTCTATATAACGTCTATACATATAGTCTGTCTATAGTCTGTCTTAAAAAGCGCTATATAAATGCAATGAATTATTATTATTATTATTATTATTATACACATAGTGTGCTTACTGGGAGTCCTGGATGGAGCATACATCAGATTATATATATATATATATATATATATATACATAGTGTGCTTACTGGGAGTCCTGGATGGATCCGGCCACGCAGTGGAACCGCTCAGGGACCGTCTTCCACTCGCGGGCCATCTTCACCATGCCGCCGGCGTCCAGCACGCCGTAGCCAAACAGGTGGTTGAACTCCAGGCCAACGCCGTTCCTCCGCCACTGGTGGACCTCGTCGTGCAGCTGGTTCCTCTTGGACGTGAGGACAGACAGGTGCTGCATGTCCCGCCAGGTCAGGTTAGGACTTGGGGGGGGGGGACAGATGGGTACAGGGGTCAGGTTTGTGACGGGTTCAGGTCCACCCTCCTGTGTTTCCCGGGTTTTTGACTGTATTTTCACTCTTTCTCGCCTGAGGATTCAATATTTTCCCTGCAAATTTCCCATATTTTTCTGTATCTTTTGTCTTTTCATTTACACTGTATAATGCAATTTATATAATCATGTTCTCAAGTCGGTAATGTGAGGATTGCAGGTATTTTTTCTCAGCGGTCTACACATCCTATCAAAGCAGAGAGCGAGAGAGACAGAGAGAGAGACAGAGAGAGACAGACAGACAGACAGACAGACAGAGAGGGGGGGAGAGAGAGAGAGAGAGAGGAGAGAGAGAGGGGGAGAGAGAGAGAGAGAGAGAGAGGGGTGAGAGACAGAGAGAAAGAGAGAGAGAGACAGGGAGAGAGAGACAGAGAGAGAGACAGAGACAGAGAGACAGAGAGAGAGAGAGAGAGAGAGAGACAGAGAGAGAGAGAGAGAGAGACAGAGAGACAGAGAGACAGAGACAGAGAGAGAGAGAGAGAGAGAGAGGGACAGAGAGAAAGAGAGAGAGAGAGACAGAGAGAGACAGAGAGCGAGACAGAGAGCGAGAGAGACAGAGAGAGAGAGACAGCGGGGGGAGAGAGAGAGAGACAGAGAGAGAGACAGAGAGAGAGAGAGAGAGAGAGAGAGAGAGAGAGACAGAGAGAGAGACAGAGAGAGAGAGAGAGAGAGAGACAGAGAGAGAGGGGGGCAGAGCGCCACCGCCTCTCTCATCTTGGCTCTGCTTGGCGGTGACAGCTTTGTTCGGGGGGGTGACTCATTGACTCCTGCCCCCATGCAACGGCTCAAGTGTGATTGGTCGTGACGAACAAAAAAAAAACCGGGGGGGCTCTCCAGTTGCATTGTGGGTTGTTTACCGCCAGACAGCGTGAGCGTCCGGCGCTCCTCACAGCGAACATCATTATTGTGTGTGCAGAGCAAACAGGCTTGCTCTTTACACAGCGCCCCCCCGCCTGCCAGGTGTTAGTCTGGGACCAGCGCTAAACCACCGCAGGGAGGACACACAGTCCCTCAGAGGCCGACAGAAACATTGGGGACTGAATTGACTTCATACAATAATAATATAGATTTTAAAAATGTTTTATTGGGTAGACGGTTTGTAATTCAAAGTAAAAGTATCCCCAGTATGACTTTATCCACCATTTTAAAAGTAGGAGAAGTCAAGTTTAGTTGTATAGCCCTTGCAATGGAAAAGCTGAATGGGCAGACATAATATGTATATATATATATATATATATATATATATATATATATATATATATAACATATTGGTAGCACAAAACAAAGTAGAAACGATGTAAGTAAGTACAAAAATCAACCATGAAGCAGTCGAAGAAGAAGAAGAAGAAGAAGAAGAAGAAGAAGAAGAAGAAGAAGAAGAAGAAGAAGACAATCACGGCAGTTTGGATGTAATCTGCGTTTCTCAGCACTAACAGCGGGATAATGAGCGGGTGAATGTGTGGGTGAATGTGTGAATGAGCGGGTGAATGAGTGGGTGAATGAGCGGGTGAATGAGTGGATGGGTGAATGAGCGGGTGAATGAGCGGGATAATGAGTGGGTGAATGAGTGGGTGAGTGAGCGGGTGAATGAGCAGGATGATGAGCGGGTGAATGAGCGGGTGAATGAGTGGGTGAATGAGCGGGTGAATGAGCGGGTGAATGAGCAGGTGAATGAGTGGGTGAATGAGCAGGTGAATGAGCGGGTGAATGAGCGGGTGAATGAGGGGGTGAATGAGCGGGTGAATGAGCGGGTGAATGAGCGGGTGGGTGAATGAGCGGGTGAATGAGTGGGGTGAATGAGGCGGTGAATGAGCGGGTGAATGAGCAGGTGGGTGAATGAGCGGGTGAATGAGTGGGGTGAATGAGGCGGTGAATGAGCGGGTGAATGAGCAGGTGAATGAGCGGGTGAATGATCGGGTGAATGAGTGGGATAATGAGCGGGCGAATGAGCGGGTGAATGAGCGGGTGAAGACGAGCGGGTGAATGATCAAGTGAATGAGTGGGATAATGAGCGGGTGAATGAGCGGGTGAAGACGAGCGGACATGCTTTGGTTTCATTTCACGCGCGCTATTAAGACACGGGTCTTAATTGTCGTCGTGGTTACAAGCGGTCCTCCGAGTCGCTAAGATACGGAGGTCGGCGATTTTCAAACGAAGGTCTGGAAGAGACTCACAGATTGCAGTTGTTGTGCAAGGAAGTGAGAGCTGGTGTTTAATAAATGAGGGGGTGAATATTCGAGGTGCGCCCCACTGTGTGTCTTGTTGTTGTTTCAAGCCTTTCGAATTAAAACCTATTAGCTCGTATCGTATTTTCAATTAAGTTGATTTTCATCACCATCAATAACTCAGGAGCTCCTCTGGAGGAATATCGCTCCCCTGTTTGTTAACCGAACCGTATTGAGCCGCTCTGTGTGGGCGTTCAGATGTGTTGTTTAACGACACCTGAAGGATTTCACACCTGAAGGCTTTCACACCTGAGCGGTTCGGTTCGTTTTTAATCGAACCCTCGAGTGTTTTTCCCCCCGGTAGTCTGGTTCCCTTCGAACGGACCGAGCAAACCGAGACCGGTCCGCTTCCAAGCGAACTCTGGTTCGGTTTTCCCGCTTCAGGTGTGAACGTGAGCCGACCCGACGGTAGGAAAGCGAACCAAAAAAACACAATGCATTGTGGGTTGAATGTTCCCCATGTGAACCTGCATGTGTACTGAAGCTCCCCAGACACTAGGGGTTAGGTTCCTTGTGTTTTGTGTCAGGTATGTTTCTGAGAGAGAGACAGAGAGAGAGGGAGAGAGACAGAGACAGAGACAGAGACAGAGAGAGAGACAGAGACAGAGACAGAGAGAGAGAGAGAGGGAGAGAGAGAGAGAGAGAGAGAGAGAGAGAGAGGGGGGGGGAGAGAGACAGAGAAAGAGAGAGAGAGACAGACAGAGAGAGAGAGAGAGACAGGGAGATAGAGACAGAGAGAGACAGAGAGACAGAGAGAGACAGAGAG
>JAOPHQ010000185.1:0-2500 GCA_030340625.1 Merluccius polli
AGTAAGACATTTTGATTTTGATTTCAAAGAACCAAGTTTTCTGTTGTTCTGTCTGTTCCCACACTGGTTAAAACATGTTTCATCTTTTCATTTAGGCCCATGTTTATCATTTGTGAAAAATCATTATCTTGGGTTGAAAAATTGTACTCTCTTTACTACTTTAGGTTTTAATGCATTGCATGCATCCCAATAATGATAATACCCCCCCACGCAATAGGTGACTGAAATACCAGTGTTTGTTATTGTCACAATTTTGGTGGTTTTAATAAAAACAAATTGTCTTTGGTACGCCTATTCATGTATTTCTATATTTTTTTAAACCTAAAAAAAAATCCAGAATAAAACCCTTGCACATCGATTTGACATTCCGTTTTTGTATTTGTATTTAAAATCGAAACAAATGTGTCCCAATTGGTCCAATTACCTGTAATACCCGCTTGGTGAGGCCCGTCTTCTGGGCGAGCTGCTTGAGGTCCTTGGCGTCGGGGTTGTGGTTGATGGCGAAGTAGGACTTCATGGTCCGCAGCTGGTGGTGCTTGAACGACGTCCGCATGCGCTTGGTCTTCTGGCTGGAGCTGTACTGCGAGTCCCGGTCCATGGAGTCCCCGTCGTTCTCATTACAGCTGAGGGCTGCGGGGCAACACACACACACACACACACACACACACACACACACACACACACACACACACACACACACGCATAAATACATACATAAACGATGCTTTTGTGCACAAGGTAACACGCGCACTGCAGGCTTAAAACAACAATTAAGACATGGACTCGAATAGGCCTAATGTTATTTAAGCTTCAATGCGAATGTATGCCTATTGATGATTTTTACATTCGAAATGTAGGCCTACATTATTTTTGCATTGATATTGGTTAATTAGTAAATGTGTTGGACTGCAACTTTCTATTTTTTCTTCCTCAAAACAATAAAATAAGTAAAAAGTAAAACGAAAAATCGAAACTATTTTCTAACGGTTTTGTCCCCATTATAATTAATAAAAATCCGGCCGAGTTTAGTGTGTTCTCATTAATCTTCCACCTTTGGCCTTTTTCTTAACATTTACTTGACATACGCCTATCGGAATTAGGCTATCACACAAATTATTTCCTATAATTAGGCCTAGCCTATGATATAAACGTTGAACGCAATTTAAAAGTCTACTGGTAAACTAATGGAGCACATTTTAAGCTCCTAAAAGCATTACCTTATTCGATTAAAACCGGTGTCTTCAGCTGTGTGTATTTTTCCTCTGTTTTTATTCAGACTAAACCCCCACGTCTAGATGTGTGTGTAATAACGAGACATATTCCCGGATTGTATTTTCTTGGCAGAGCTGAAGGTGTTGCTGAATGCATAACAGTTCCTCTTCAATATTAAACACAGCAAATATGAAGATTATTCCAGAATAACACTTCACCTAATGAGCCTGCAAACGCCAGACCGAACAAATGTCGCTTTTTGGCAAAGCATATGGTCATCGTTTTAAAAAATATTGTGTAGACGGATTATTTATTAATTAATTAATTAATGTATTAATTAATTAATTAATTAATTAATTTATGTATTTATTTATTTATGTATTTATTTATTTTCAATCCAATAACCCTCGGTGTTTAAGCACATTAATGAGACTAGGATTAGGCTGGTTAACTAACGTGTCGTGTGTTTGACGGGTTAATCTGGGTCTGGGTCGGGACAGGAGAGGGCAGTAGCTCCCCTTCCCCTCTCATCCACAGCCCCCAACTCCTAAGTGTTGCCTCTGAACTGGTGTGCCTCCATTCACAACACCGGTCCACAACAAATAGGTCCTAGACCGGTTTCGACATTACCCAAACCAAAACGACAGACTCAAAGCCCAGCAGCGAGGCCTATGGAGGCCCACGTCTTCATGTCTCCATGCTCCTCTCCCGTGTGACTCCTACTCTGTGATCACTGGAATCCAGCCAAAAGTTTCTTTTTCTAAATTCATGCTCAGTTTTGACAAGACTGCCTTGTTTTTCTAATTACTATTGAAGATCAACCTGGGTTTTTAATTTCCCAAACGGTTAGAATTGCTTATCACATTTTACATTTCTTTGTTATTTTTTTATTTGAATACGCTAGTTTCTATTCCCCGGCATTTCCTCGACTGAGTGACTCGTCATCAAGTGACATCGGTTTCCCCGGTTCAGCCAGCACCCAGTCTGGCCCCAGCAGGCCCCTGGACGCACAAAGCGGAGCCGGGGGGGGAGGGGGTGAGGCGGGAGTGGGGGTGTGGGGGTCGGCCTCTAGACGGGTATGGGGGCTGACAGGTGGAAAGGAGCGAAAGCAAAAGCCGGAACATCAAAAACTTTTCCTTTTTCTTTTTTTTTCCTTTTTTTATTTTTTTTTAACCAAAAGAGGCCATGAAGAAGAAACCCAAGAGACTCTTCATTTATACACAACATAAAGACAAGAGCAGTAACCGAAAACACGCACACATGCTACGTTTAGCCTGTTACACCCTTC
>JAOPHQ010000185.1:12500-30000 GCA_030340625.1 Merluccius polli
ACAGTGTGGCCGGCACAAAAGCCACCCCCACTCCGCCAGAGAGGGGCACCCCCTCTTTGGAAAGCAATTCTAAAACTTACATGCCTCTTATTTGTTGGGTCAAAGGTTAAATTGCTGACCCTCCCCTACATCCCTCCTCCTCGGTCCCCACTGTGGCCAGCCTGTACCCAGTCCTATATTGACATGGATTAGGGGCCTTTCATGCCAAAGAAAAGCGCTTGGTTCACAGTCAAAGCCTGAGTAGAGCTGCATGCTGGCCGAGTGGCCGCATTATTCACCACCAGACAATGACCATATTGTACTGGGTGGAGGGGGTGGAGGGGGGGGAGGGGGTGCACAAGGGGGGAGAGAGGGGAGAGAAATCCCCCAAACCCCCCTCGCACCCTCCACCACTTCCACTGCCAGAAACACCACCACCTCCAGCATGAGAAACACCACCTCCTCCTCCACCGCCTCTCCCACCTCTTAAAACCTCCATCAAAACCAACTCAACCACCTCCACTACCACATCCACCTCTTCCAACCACCACCTCTAGAAACACCACCAAAATCACCTCCACCATCTCCAACACCTCCACCTCCATCCCCTCCGACTCCATCCTCACCACCCCTTCACACCTTCCAGCAGCTCCTGCACCTCCACCACCACCACCACATCCATCACCGCAAGAACACAGAAACACCACCAGAAACACCAACACCGCCACCAAATTATTTTCGTCTTCATCAATTTATTTCATATATGAGCCTAACATTCCTCAGAAGCTGAATTACACACATTTTGCACTTAAGGCTGCATCTTGTGTAGACTGTTTACATATTTGAGCCCATATCTACATTTTATGTACTTGTACTTGTTCCGTTTTTATTACACAATACTTGTTCTGAGCTTTTTGAATCTCACCCCGGACAAATATCACAAAAAGACTCAAATTAACACTAAAACTAATAAAAGCTAAACTAAAACTAAGCATTTTCAAAATATAAAAAAAATATCTAAACTAGCAAACCCGCTTTAAAAACACATTAAATCTAAACTGAAATTGAAAACAATAAAAAAAAAAAAAAATGAAAACGCTATAATAACCTTGCCACCAACACTACCTACTCTACCACCACCACCATCCGCACCACCCTCCACCATGCCCTCCACCCCCACCAGCTCCTACTTCCTTTGCCCTGGCAAAGTCCACCGCTTGTGCCATGCGGGCGGGAGGGAGGGGAGGAGGGGGGAGGGAGGAGAGGGCGAGCGGGGGGAGTTGTGTGAACAAAGCCGGCCCACTGTGAACGAGATGAAGATGTCAAAAGCTTTTAGGCAGGGGGCGAGACGGGGTTTAGGGGATAAACCAACAAAACAAGTGAAAAGGCTCCTTCTTCTGTTCAGATGGGTGAGTCCTGCTAAGTCTACATTTCCACATCAGATTTACTCTCCCCTTTAACAACTCTCCCCTCCTCCTCTCCAGCGCTCAACAACGTGTACCAAACCCAAAGCAAACAAGGACTACTCAACAGTAATAGTAATACTAATACTAATACTAGTAATAATACCAATATTAATACTAATAATGAGGATGATGTTATATTATAACAATGTAAATCATTCGTCATTATTATGACATTGTTTTCATAGCACATGTTTGGTTAAAAATGTTAAATAAACACAGACAGACAGACAGATACACACACACACACACCTGTGTATCAGAGTTATTCATTCATTTATTATGTTGCATATTAATGTACAAATAAAAACAATATTAATTATACATCCAAAATATATATTATGTATGTATTATTATAATATATATCAAATACTAATAATGTTTAGAATATAATAGTGATGCTTAGGCGGCAGTAACGTCTAATATATATTTATTTTCTTTTTTTTTAGTCCAATTGAGATCACAAGATCTCTTTTTCAAGATAGCAGCAATACGGTGTCACATACAAAACACAAGCAAACAAGCATAAAAAATAATCAAATATATATAAGAATGTATATTGGTTGCTGAGCTGTGTGAGGGTGAATGAGCCGGCATACAGCCTCAGTCCTTTCTCATGTTAATATCCAGCACTGCCATGACTCTGATTAACTCTCCCTCACTTCATAGTAGCCCGTTAACAAAGATTTAGCCGCTTTTCATGGCAGCAGTGCTACGCCGCTACCTTAAGTGGGGAGGGACATTGAGCGAGAGAGCGAGAGGGAGAAAGAGAGAGAGCGAGCGAGAGAGAGAGACATAGAGAGAGGGAGAACGCGAGATGGTAAGACCTTACTGTAAGACTCTCTGGGGACAATACCCTGGGCACCGGGTGGAAGCGGTTTAATCCCCCAGCAGATGCAGGCCTGACGACCAGCAGGACTCACAAGGGCGAAAGAAAGAAAAATAAGGAAAGAAAGAAAGAAAAATTGAAAGAAGGAAATAATGCAGGAATGAATGGAAGAAAGAAACCAAAGAAAAGGAATGAAAGAAAGAAAGAAAGAAAAAAAGAAAGAAAAAGAAAGAAAGAAAGAGAACGAAGGGACAGAAAGAAAAATATAATAAAGGAATGAAAGAAAGAGAACGAAAGAGAGCGAAGAAAAGAAGGAGGACAAAGGACAGTGTTGCTTGTTTCCTGTTCTGTTTCGCCAGCGGGAGCTTAGTCCTAAACTGAATGAGTGAGTGAATGAGTGAGTGAATGAGTGAGTGAATGAGTGAGTGAATGAGTGAGTGACTGAATGAGTGACTGAATGAGTGACTGAATGAGTGACTGAATGACAGAGTGACTGAATGACTGAATGAGTGTGATCCAGTCCAGCGGCACCAGAGGAGACATGAATGAGAATCGGCCAGAATACTGTGCAAGCCTTTCACACTCAGTGCGGTCCCGTAGTCATGACGATAGGATTTCTGGTTTTACTTCAAACTGTGTGTGTGTGTGTGTGTGTGTGTGTGTGTGTGTGTGTGTGTGTGTGTGTGTGTTTGTGTGCGTGTGCATAGGGGCAGAATAGTCTAGTGGTTGGGGTGTTAGTTCCCTAAATGTTATGGGGTGGATCCCCAATGTCCACAAGTCTACCTGTAGACATCCTAGAGCATGTGGCCCTAACCTCCACCTGCTCCTTAAGGACCTGCATCTAAATAATTTACTTGAGATAAAAGCATCTGCTAAACAACTAAATAGTAGTAAGTAGTGTAAACAACAATATACAACATTATTTGTTGCCTGTGTGCCAGCCGAGTGCATGTCTGTGCATGCTGGTGCTTCATGGAGCATGGGGATGCATGGGACTGAGTGTGGCTGCATGGGGATGCATGGGACTGAGTGTGGCTGCATGGGGATGCATGGGACTGAGTGTGGCTGCATGGGGATGCATGGGACTGAGTGTGGCTGCATGGGGATGCATGGGACTGAGTGTGGCTGCATGGGGATGCATGGGACTGAGTGTGGCTGCATGGGGATGCATGGGACTGAGTGTGGCTGCATGGGGATGCATGGGACTGAGTGTGGCTGCATGGGGATGCATGCGGTGAATGGTTGAGCATGGTTTTACATGGTTGATGCATGGGGATGCAGGTTCCGGCGCAGCTGTTGTGTAAACACAGAGAAAAGTCCTGGGTCCAAGGTGTGCTTGCTCAAATTCTTACTCATCTCACTCCTCTTTCACTCCTCTCTCACTCCTCTCTCACTCCTCTCTCCCTCCTCTTTCTCATGTCACTCCTCTCACTACTCTCCTCTCTCACTCCTCTTTCTCCTCTCTCACTCCTCTTTCTCATCTGTCACTCCTCTCACTACTCTCCTCTCTCACTCCTCTTTCTCCTCTCTCACTCCTCTCACTACTCTCCTCTCTCACTCCTCTTTCTCCTCTCTCACTCCTCTTTCTCCTCTGTCACTCCTCTCACTTCTCTTACTCCTCTTTCACTCCTCTCTCACCCTCTCTCACTCCTCTCTATCTCTCACTCCTCTCTCACCCTCTTTTACTCCTCTCTATCTCTCACTCCTCTCTCACTCCTTTCTCACTCCTCTCTCCTTTGTCACTCCTCCCACACCTCTGTCACTTCTCTCCTCTCTCACTACTCTCTGTCATCTCACCTCTCTTACTCCTCTCTCTCCTTACATTCCTCTCATTCTCTCTCCTCTCTCACTTCTCTCTCCTCTCGCACTCATCTCTCTCACTCCTTTTTCTCCTCTCCCACTCACTCCTCTTTGTCCTCTATCACTCCTATCTCTCTCCTTTCACTCATCTCTCACTAATCTCGCCCTCTCTCACTCATATCTCACTCCTCTCTCTCACTCCTCCCTCCCTCATCTCACTCCTCTCGCTCTCTCTCTCTCTCTCTCTCGCTCTCTCTCTCTCTCTCCCCTCTCTCTCTCTCTCTCGCTCCTCTCTTACTCCTCTCTTACTCCTCTCTCCCTCCTCTCCCTCCTCTCTCCCTCCTCTCTCTCCTCTCAGCATGAGAAGTGAGGGTTTAAATGACTCCTCCATGTTTCAGATCCTCAACTACAGACATGGTTATTAGACAGGCTTACGCACACTCTAACACACACGCGCACACACACACACACACACACACACACACACACACACACACACACACAAACACCACTGCACCACCACCACTTTTAACAATCAAATGCCATCCACCTTCTGCTCCAAGTGTTCTTGGATCCATCTCTTCTCTACCTTCCTCCATAACCCCCCCCCTCTCTCTCTCTCTCCCGCTCTCTCTCTCTCTCTGCCCCCCCACACACACACACACACACACACTCGGAAAATTAAAACGATGTTCCAAAAAAAAACGTTTGTTCCTAAAAAACAAAAAGGAGCCATATTACAAATGGTAGCGTGGTGGACTTTGTTCTTCAGGAACAGTGGGCTGATGAAACGACCAGCGGACATCAAACGGCCCCGCCCTCCGACAGAGAGGTTAGACGATCCGTCCCCGTCCCCTCGTTAGCGTCCCGTTAACGGCTCGTTTTAATCAGATCCTCCGTCAATTAGCGTGACTTTCCCCCCCCGTTTGATGGAGCTGAAGGACGCAGAACTTTCCGGCGATCGGCGCGGCAACGCAGGCTGGAGCGGTGCTGGGTTTTACTGGAACCACAGAGGAAGTGGTTAATTCTTCAGGGGTCAGAGGTCAAGCAGCTCGGACCAGTAGCGGATACACACGCTGGAAATACGCTTGAAGGGTGTGTGTGTGTTTGAGTATATGTCTGAGTGTGTTTGTTTTGCGTGCCCGCCCGTGTGTTGTTTGTGTGTGTGTGTGTATTTAATGTGCGTTTGAGAGTGTGCGAGGCGGGGGGGGGGGGGGGGGGGGGGGGGGGGGCTGCGTGTGTGTCTGGAAATACATTTGATATGTCTACCTTTTTACCTTGGTGTCTTCAAGTACAATAAAAAGGAACATAGATTAAAAGAGACATTGAAGACTCTCCAGTCCTCATGAGATGGTATCACAGCTCACACACACACACACATACGGGATTAGGTGGAACTGAGAACAACAAAGCCAGGGATTTTTATTGGACCCCACTAGACCCAGAGGGCTGGTCCTGGGCTGTTTTTTTTCCCATGGTGCATTGCTTTCCTCCCAGATCCTTCACCACACCAAACCCTTACCTAAACTGAAAGGACCATACCTTTCTGGGTGAATAAACAATCGTTACCGTAAAATCGCTTCTGCTAGTTTACGGTCGTGGCGAGGCGCGCTGATGCTAAGTGCTCTTCGGCAGAATTGCCACAACAACAAAAAAATAATTTCGACTAATTACATCGGTGACGGATGTTTTAGTAAAGCAAAGACAGACGGTTACGATGGTTTAACCAACCCACACCGGTACGGTTAACCAGCTCCAACCTAATACATGCAATTAACTTAAACGTACCCATTTACCATCAACCCAATTAATTTCGTGTACACAGTAATGACGAAGGCGATGATGGTGATGAGAAATTTGTTAAATGTATTTCATGCAACAGCACAGCAAGCCACAGAGTTCACAAGGTCCCCCAGCGCCAGAGTATTGAGCAGAACAGAGAGGTGTTTAGAGCATATGCACATGAGTCACACAGTGTAACAGTGGAGCAGAGAAGCAACCAGGAACACGGCAGAGGAGAAGGAGAGAGAGAACAAGACAGAGGGGAGGAGAGCGGAGGAAAGGAACAGGAAACGGGAGAGAGGAGAAGGAGTGAGTGGTGGGAGATGAAGGAGTTAAAGTTAGCTGGCTCGTTAATCTCCTCTGGGGAGGGGGGGGGGGGAGGCGGGGGGGAGGCGGTGGGGGGGTGGGGGTGATATCCAGTTAGAACGGAATGCAAATGCTGAGAGATCGTGGCCTGGCTGGCGCAACACACTCTCTCTCTCTCTCTCTCTCTCTCTCTGTCTCTTTCTCGTCTGTCTGTCTCTCTCTCTCTGTCTCTCTCTCTCTGTCTCTCTCTCTCTGTCTGTCTGTCTCTCTCTTTCTACTGCAGGTCTCTACTCTGGTATGTGAAACACATGGACCTCTCTGCCGCATTACAAAAGAGACTCTTACTCTGAAACACTCTATCGCAGGGTGGGGGGGGGGGATATTGGGCAACATAATAAGAAAAACACAAACACAAACAAACAAGTAACAACAATAGGGGGAACAAGTAACAACAACGGTAACAACAACAGCCTCTGTGTCACAGGGAGGCAGAAACAGTAACAGTAACTATGCGATCACTGATGCTGCTGATGCCAAATAGATGACGCATGCAGGTTACAGGTACGAGTTTCAGCTGGGACCGTTTGAGACTTAGCAGCTCTTCAGGGGTACGGCAGTCAATCCAGTTAACTTTAGTTGAATCCTAGCACCGCCATGACTTCCACAAACTGACCAATAGGAGGAATGGCATGGTGCTAACCGCTAACCGCTAGTGTATCAGGTGTAAGGTTTCTGTATACAATACCATACTAAAAATACACGCATTCATGATATTACACACACGGAGCACGTCGACATGCAACCACCAGATTTGTTGTTGCATAACTGAGACACGGCCATGTAACCCCCTGCCCCCCCCCTCCCACACTCATATCACCAACTCCCCCCACCCTCATGTGTCCATGTACATGCATAGGGAATGCAGTGTGCAAGCATTGCATGCATTGCACGGCTGGACTGCGGTGGCATGCTTGCGGGCACAGAGCTGTGGATCTGTAGGCATGCATGATTGTGGGCGCATGGGGCTGTGGCGTTATAAGGGCGCATGGTTGTGGGCTCAGGGGGGGTGGCCGCAGGGCTGTGGAGCTGCAGGGGCGCATGCATGGTGCGGGGTTGCGTTTCAAAGGCCTGTTTACTGGCAGGCCGTAATAGGAAGTGATCTTCAAGCGCTGCTTTAGAGGCGTCTGAAGGCTAATGGTTTAATTTGCTTGGGGTATTGCTGCGACTAATGAGATGCGGCATGCGATCCCTACCGCTGCGCCGCTGCCGCTCCACGCATCTTCTCTTGGAAACCAGAGACATTTCATTTCCTCTGTGCATTCCTAGGTCTTTGAATTTGTTTTCACGTCAATAATCTCTCCTTCTTGCTCTCTCTCTCTCTCTGTGCCTCCCTCCCTCCCTCCCTATCTCTCTCTCTCTCTCTCTCTCTCTCTCTGACTGGTAGTGCTAGATCACTGAGATGTGTGGGTGGGTCTGCGTGTGAATTAGTGACATGCGCTTCTGTCGGCCTGCGTTAGTCTGCACTGTGTGTATGTCTTAGTTTACACTGTGTGTGCGTGTGCGTGTCGCTGTGTGCATATTAGTCTGCACTGTGTGTGTGTGCTTGTGTGAATTAATGTGTCTGTGTCGTGTATATTTATATATTTATTCATTTATTTATTTATGTAAAAATAAAACACCAAAACAAACAAGAAAGACATATTGCATATTCTTGAAATATTAAATAACTATGCACTAGAACTGGCATATGTGATTCTTGGAATTCACAAGTTTCTCAACGCACAAGAAAGCACGTTGCCTTTGTAATTGGACACAACACATCCAACATGTATGATTTTTAACTCACACATGCACTCTCTCTCTCTCTCTCTCTCTCTCTCTCTCTCTCTCTCTCTCTCTCTCTCTCTCTGACACACACACTGTCTCTCGTGCACACGCATGCATTCTAACGCATGCACATACACACACACACACTTATTTACAGAAGCATATGCACATGCACACACACGCACATTCGCACACACACACACACACACACACACACACACTCGCTCTCTCGCTCACACACTCTCATGCACATACACACACACACACACACACATAAACTGAAGCATATGCACACATGCACACATGCACACATTTGCACACACACGCACACGCACTCTCTCTCTCTATCTAACACACACACACACACACACACACACTCTCTTTCTAACACACATGCACAGTGTGCAGTGTTGAGTGGGCAGACAGGCAGTAGAGGGTGATGGATGGGAGGGGTCTCTGGCTCACTACTGTCTTCATCTCCAGACCCCGCTGGGTCCCGGGTCATCCGCAGGATCAAAGGCTAGGACCGGATCACCGTAATACCCCTCCCTCCCCCCCCCCCCCCCCCCCCCCCCCCCCTCCCTTCCCTTCCCTCCCCTCCCCTCCCTCCCTCCCTCCCCTCCCCCCCCCTGCGGCTCAGAGGTTCCTCCGCTAGAAGCTCTTCGGTGTGACAGCGGTAAATCTGGTTGTCCAGGAAGTGATGTCAGAAAGCAATCAGGAAATAATGCTAACATTGACTCTACTTGGCAAGACCTTTTGTATGCTTATTCAGAATTGTCTGTTATGTTCACTTTTTTCACCTCTGATCAGCTCAGAGATACTTCTTGCAGGAGTTCGGGAGTTCAATGTTGAGTGATTATCACGAGCCAAAGTATGCGCTTCGATAAAGTTGTAAAGTGCAGATTTATATAAGCGAAATATGGATTTTCATTTGAGATCCTGAGTCGACAGTTATACCAAGTAAATGTTTCTGTAAGTGAAAGATCGTTACGTTATTGTTATTACTCCTATTTTGCAGAGACCAAAAGCGACCAACGGTGAATTCAGACACGTCATTAAGGAGGTAGGGGTAACCAGGTAGGGGGTCTAGCTCTAGGAGGACTACAAGTAGATTGTGGACATTGGGGATCGAGGCCAGAACCTGGGAAACACCCTGACCACTAGATTATCTTGCCCCTCATGGAGAGTTGTTTTCCCATGGCCGCTGGGAGCGGTCCTCAAATGAAAACACCATGACATTGGCCAACAGGATTATTCATTCTGGTCCGGAGTTCAGAGAGAAAAGCAATCCTGTCTGAGATGGAGTGACTCGTCTGATTGTCCTTTGTCTGCAAATCTGAAGGGATGGGATTACCGCTGGTCGACAAAGGGCTTGTAGAGGGGTGGTGAGGTTGGGGAAATGTACAGATCATCGGAAAAAAAAGAATGATACCGTTGTAATGCTGTGCAATAGAAAGTCATCTGCACCTTGAGATAAGTTCAGAAATTCGCTTTTCTTTTTTTTTGGTTGTTGTTGTCAGGGTTACCTCTATCTTTGTGACCTGTGCAGTTTATAGCGGACAACGTTTGGATCTCTCGATGGTGAAAGTATTATTAGATTTAAGCAGTCACGAGGCTGTAGACTGGCATAAACACTGTTAGCAGTTACAGACGGAAGGGGCTTCACGATTCTGTTCAGCACACGCAGCGGGACCACAGATGGAAGATATTCATTGTTTGGTGTAACGCTGCCCCTGCTACTCCTAAATCTACCGTATCTGTCCAAAAAACCCAGAGAGTAGTTTTTGTCACGCCCAGTTGGCAGTGGTGTGTGCTTTGAGGGGTAGGCGCGAGGAGGGGAGGCTGTTTTGGCGGCAATCTGCAGAGCCCTAATGTCACCAAAGTGTCATTTATGTCAGATATGATTCATGCTGTGTGATGTCGCTGCCCTCCACTCTGCATGGGGCCGCGGTCATCTCCAAATCTCCTACTAGGAAACTACAAAATACACTCATGGCTCCTCGAATCTCTGTTTCTCTCTGTCCCCTCCATCCCCCCTCCCCTCTCTCTCTCCCTCTCTATTCATCACTATCCCCCTCTCTCTTTCTGTCTCTCTCTCTCTCTCTGCCCCCCCCTCTCTCTCTTTCTCCATCTCTCCCTCTCTCCCACCCTTCCACCTTTCCCTTCCTCTCTCCCCCTCTTCATCTCTTTCACTCTCTTTCACTCTCTCTCTCTCTCTCTCTCTCTCTCCTCTTCTCTCCCTCCCTCTCCCCACCCCCTCTCTGTGTAAAAGTGAAATATAGAAATGAGTCCCAGTCGGGGTAAAGCTTCGGTGTAACTAGCAGACAAATTATGTGGAAAAGCAATAAACCCCTCCCTCCCGGGGGAGTCCTCTTGCCGGGTGACACGGACCTTCGGGGGTCCGACCAGCCCGGCTGAGCCCGGGGAGAGACCCCCAAGATCCCCGGACCCAGAACCGCCTCCCTGCCCATAGACCTGCGGTCCTTAAAGGGGATTTGAAGAAACAAATGGCAGCATATGGTAGATGAGAGGAGAGGAGGGAGGGAGGCGGGGGGGGCGCTGTGGCATTGTTTTCAGAGACATGGTTGAGGGGTGTGTGTGTGTGTGTGTGTGTGTGTGTCGGGTGTTTGTGTGTGTGTGTGTGTGTGTGTGTTGTGGGGGGGAGGCACGGATTCCCCGTGTCTCGCGGTTCCTCCCCTCTTCAATCTTTCATTATGTTGTCACACTCCGGGTGCGCGCACGCAGTCACACTTTAATTAGCTCCCACCACTTTAATTGTCGGAGTGTGTGTATGTGCAAGCATTTGTTAATTTGTGTGTGTGTGTGTGTGTGTGTGTGTCTGGCAGCTTGTGCTAGCTGTGTAAATCAGAGTAATTTTCTAGGTTTTGTTCATTGCTGTCATTGCCGCTGCAGACGAACATTTCCCAGAGTGTTTGGCTGTGTGACTGAGAGACAGAGATCACAACACATTCAGACACCAGAGGAGAAAACCGCCGCGCTTTATGCAGTAAGACGAGAACACAATGCTTGCATTTCATGTTTTCACCTCACGGTTTTGTTCCTTCCTGTAATGGGGGTTAAGGGGGTGGGGGGGGGGGGGGGTGGTGGAAGCACACCTAGGCCCAACTGATGTGGGAAAATCACACACACACACACACACACACACACGTGCACAGGCTCACACACATCTTCATAAAATGGCAATCAAAGCCAATCGAAGAATCCTCCTTCCTTTCCTCTCGTCACCACACACACACATACACACACACACACACACACACACACACACAAACGAGCAGCAGGCAGTTTGCTGGTTGCCTGGAGCGAACAGCAGCATCAAACCAAGGCCATGTTTCTGTGTGTGTGTGTGTTGTGTGTGTGTGTGTGTGTGTGTGTGTGTGTGTGTGTGTGTGTGTGTGTGTGTGTGTGTGTGTGTGAGAGAGAGAGAGAGAGAGAGAGAGAGAGAGAGAGAGAGAGAGAGAGAGAGAGAGAGAGAGAGAGAGAGTTCCTGTGTGTCTGCTTGTTTCTGGAGCAGAAGAGAAACAGGCTTGTGTTTGTGTGTATTTATGTGCATATATCTGTTTGTGTGTGTGTGTGTGTGTGTGTGTGTGTGTATCTGTGCATGTGTTTGCTCTGTGCAGGGCTGGTGCTGTTGTGGTTTCTGTTGTGTCTGGGTGTATGTTGCATCTGCGTACGTGTGCATCTGTGCGCTTGCGCGTGTGTGTGTGTGTGCGTGTGTGTGTGTGCGTGTGCATGCGCATCTCTCTGGCCTCATCGCAGCGCAGCCTCAGCTGCCCCGGTGGAGCCCCCCGTCCCCCTCTCCCTCTGATCTAATATTAATGTGTGATGCTCAGCTTGCACACTAATCCAAAGCCAATTAATATTATCTGTCAATTATTTACAGATCCTGAGGTGTGGAGGCAGCTCCCACAGGACTCAGTCGGCCAGGTTCAGAATATGTAATTGACTTCCTCTATCCCCCCCCCTCCCCACCACCACCATCACCCCCCCCCCCCCCCCCCCAAACCATCACCCCCACCCCCCCACCCCCCTCCCGACCCCGTTCCTTATTCTTTCTTTATTTCCCCTTCTTTGCATTTTTTCCTTCATATCACCCCACACACACACACACACACACACACACACACACACACACTTCTTCCCCCATCGTCCTCATCCTCCATCGTATCGTCCGTCTCCCATCTCTGTTTACGCGTGTCTGTAGAGCGGTAGTAAAATGGGCGTTATTATCGGCGCGCTACGGTGCGCAGAACAGGAAGTTGAAGACTCCCGCTCAAAACACCAGGAGAAACTTAGCTGTCTTTCTTTCTTTTTTTTTTCTATCTTACTTTGCATCTGTCCGTCTTTCATTATTTTCCGTTTTCTGCCTTTCTTTCTCGTAATTCTTTCTTACTTTCTTTCTTTTTTTCTTTCTTTCTCTCCCTTTGTCTTTCTTTCTTTCTTCTTTTTTATTTGTTCAGTATGTGTGCATATTTAATCAGATAGCACTCTCCTATGGCAAGCCATTTTAATATCTAATCCTTTGGACAAAGTAGTCACACATTTTTAGTGACTAGTACTTACATTGTAGTTATTAGTATCTATTTGAATAGATACTAGTAACTAAAATTTAAGTACAAGTAACTAAAAATTAGTGACTCGTTTGTCCAAAGGATTAGATGTTAAAACGGTATACCACGGTGGTATAAAACGATGACGTGTCATCAAATACGTTTTTTCAAACGTATTTGAATTTCTCTAACTGCCGCTGATCTGGGGTCGTGCTGCTCTCATTTGAGGCTAGAGAAATGGATCTGTCAGCCAATCAGTGGCATGTGCTTGAGCATGAGGCATGAGCCTACGATAGTGTAGGTGCTAAAATGGCAGCTAGAGCTATCATCAGGAGAGAGCTAGTTAAAAAAAGAAAATGGGACTGCCCCGGTCAGTGAATGACTAAAATCTGATTGCAGACGTTCAGAGAAAACTGGCTTTATTCTCTGACACACGCCACATGCTGGATCCATGGTGCGTGTGTTAGAGAATAAAGGTAGAATGAATTAATGACCTTTAGTCCAAATTTCATTTGTTGACTTTAAATCCTCAATTGAATGACAGATCGAATTCCCCATTTTTTATTTTCCCCCAAATTAGCCCTACCTTTATGGCTTTATGGTCAATATGTGTGCAAATCTTAATATATATAAATATTGACGAAAGCAAAAAATCTTTCTTACTCCACAACCTTAAAAAGCAGGTAAGATGAGCACGAATGAGTAAGGTAAAAGTGTGTCTCAAACTACATCGGCATACATGCAGAATAAGTAGAAAAAAACATTAAAAGCGATGCTATTGCTGTTCTCATGCTGGCTGGCATCTCCATCTCTCGGTGAAACTTGTCAAAACCACCCGTTTGAGGCAACCAATAGCCAGACAATGCTGATTTAATAATACCTTTCAGCCTAGCCTAGCCTACTAACACAAAGTTATGAATTAGCAAGCTTATGAAGGTCATTATTCATCGTAAGTATATTACTCAAACATGCCTAGTAGCCTTACTGGATTTGTTAATGGGTTTATTATGTAGGCCTAGGAAACAAGAATGGGGAAAAAAGTGATTTACAGACGATTGCTTAGACCCTGTGGCAGGAGAGAGCTGAGCAGCTCATGGCACATTGGAAACAGACGTTATCAGACGTGCTCTCATTTAATTATACGAGTTGCGTTTTTTTGGCGGTTCAACCGTAAACCGTGATGTTTTGGGGGGAGGTTTTAACGGTTTAAACAAAATGGAAATCGTCCAACCCTTACCGCTACCCACAATGCACTCTGACAACATATTGAGGCACTAATGAGAATCACCTCAACTTCTCGTCTCTAAGTACACACATTTTACTGCCCGCTGTATAACGCGTACCTGGATAACGTTGGCTGTATGACACATACCCATATAGCACGCAATGTATACGTATAATGTATACCCGTATAATGTGTGTACCTGTACAATGTGTCACCTACCTGTATACCTTATGTATACCTGTACAACGTATACCTACCTGTAGGCTATACCTTATGTATACCTGTATAACCCGTACCTGTATAACCTATATCTATATAATGTGTAGTGTACCTGTATAATGTATACCTGTATAATGTGTAGTGTACCTGTATAATATATACCTGTATAATGTGTGTATGTGACTTGAGTCATCTCAAATCAATGTCCTTGGCCACGTGTGATGTGTCGCTGTGCTAGCCTAGTCTGGCGGGAGCCAGCGATCACAAGATCTCAGATCGGTTTTAATTCCAGTTACAAATCGTTGCGTAGCGGTTGTTGTTTTGTTGTTGTTTTTCACATGATTCTGCGAGCAGGAAGATGGCGTCGCCTCGTTAGTAGCGTCTTCACAGTTCAGATCCTTCCGAGGAAACGCATCATCCCATATGTAAATAAAGCGCTTGAGCCCAAGCACAAGTCTAACAAGCAACATCTCCTGCTTTTCCTCCGCCTTGCCTGCACCACTAATTAAAATAAAGCTCTTTTGGTCTTCATGCCTTTACATCCTTCTTTCCTTTTTGCTCTTGCTCTCCCTTTCCTTCCCTTTCTCTCTCTCTCTCTCTCTCTCTCTCTCTCCCTCGGCTTGCTCCCTCCTCTCCTCTCCTCTCCTCTCCTCTCCTCTTCCCGTGTTTCATCCGTCCTCGCCCGCCAGTCGCCTCGCGTCGCCGTGTGATGTGCGTTTGTCACTCTGGAAAACGCCACGTTTGAAGACGCCCATCGTTTGAAGTCGGGGCGACGCGGGAGACGTTTCAACTAGGAAGCGTGCGGGAAGGACGTAGTTAAACCCGTAAACACAGGGACGGTGGGTGGGGGGTAGTGACGGTGGCGGTGTGTGTGTGTATGTATGTTGGGGGGGGGGGGAGGGGGGCGTAGAGGTTGCGGTTGCTCAGATGAGTGACCTCCACGCGGCGTGTCACGCTGCAGCGCTTTGTTCAGCCATTTGACACCGCGCGTTTTCCCGCCACACTTCCCGCTGAAGGTCGCCGGCGTGCGGCGTCATTTAGCGAGGAGCCAAACTCACCCCACTGAACTCCCTTGTGTGTGTGTGCGTGTGTGTGTGTGTGTGTGTGTGTGCGTGTGTCTACACATGTAACCGATGTAAATGAGCATTCATTTGAACCGGGAACGGGCTCCGGCAGAATGATAGACGAGCAATAAACACGGCGATACGTTCCGGCGACGTCTCCCCCTTGAGATCAATAAAGAACGATCTGATCTTATCTCATTATTACAATATCTCTGTCATGTCCCCGGCACGCTCCTATGCATCTATACACACGTAGATTCATGAATATTCTTCAGGTGGATTTCAGAAACTAGGCCAGACTAAGAATTGAGAATCGACAAAGAATTGACTCCCGGCAGAAATGTTCTCAATGTCCGGTCAACCTGTAGGCGGTTCCCCTCACCCCTCTCCCCTACCTGCTCCTTAATGACTTCTACATTCACTGTAAGTCTCTTTGGATAAAAGCCTCTGCAAAAATAATTGCGTACACCCAACCGCGCGTGTGTGTGCATGTGTGTGTGTGTGCGCGTGTGTGTGTGTGTGCATGTGTGGTGCACGCGTGTCTACCTGGAGATACTGGAGGGACGTCGAAAAAAAACACACACACAAACACACACACGCACACGTACACGTGCGTGTGTGCGCACACACACACACACACACACACACGCTTGCTTTGATGCAGCCCCAACAGCTCCTGTGTGCTGCGTGGACTTGATGTTGTGCTAATTAATTTGTCGTCAGTCAGACTGCAACACCTGCTAGCGCATGCTTCGGGGACCGCGCACACGCCGCGCCGCCGCCGCGCCGCCGCCGCCACCGTCAGCTGCAGCCGCCAGCACCGCCGCATGGAGGGGTTTCGCGTGTGGTACCTGTGTGTGTGTGCGCGTGTGTGTATTCATACGTACGTCTGGAAAGAATATATAAATATATGCAAGATGGAAGGTGATGGAGGAAGTGAGTGAGGTGGACAGAAAAAGAGAGACCCCGCGTTGATGTTTTCATCATTCACGTGTGTGTGTGTGTGTGTGTGTGTGCTCCAATCTGAGAGCCACCTGTGAGTGTTGTGGGCGGGGCTACACCTTCCACCAGGGGTCCTGAGGCCCCGCCCCCAGCAGCTGTCCCTGCTCATGCATGTGCACGTGGTGATCTGTCAATATGTTGTGCCCGCTCTCGATCTAGTGGGAGAAAGAGAAAGAGAGGAGAGGCGGGGGAGAGGCGGGGGAGGGGGGGGGGGGTAGGATGCTGCCTGTCACATGCAAGCCGCTTCATTAAGGAGTAACCTGTGAAATCCACCTAATAGGATGACATCACCCCTAGGGCCGATGACCCCGGCTCTCACGAGACCCTCTCCTCTAGTCTATCTGCTCCTCTCCTCTCCTCCATGCTCTCCTTCTTTGCTCCCTCCCTCTCCTGCTATCTACCATACCTCTCCTCTCTCCTGTTCTCTCCTGCTGTCTCCTCTCCTCTCTCCTCTCATCTCTTCTCTCCTCTCTCCCAAATCGTCTCCTCTCTTTTCTCTCCTTTTCTCTCCTCCTGTCTCCTCTTCTGCCTCCTCTCATCTCTCCTGTTTCTCCTCCTGTCTCCTCTCCTCTCTCCCATATCCTCTCCTCTCTCTTCTATTCTGTTCTCTCTTCCTCTCTCCTCAGATCTCTTCTCTTCTACTTCTTTCCTGTTCTCTCCTCCTGCCTCCTCTCATCTCTCCTCTCCTCTCAGTGTCTCCCCTATGTTCGGCGCGCCGCCAATTATGAGCGCCGCTGTCTGTCTACGTAGCGTATAGCTCCTTAAGGAATAGGACCGTGCGTAACGTACGAGGGCGAGTGTGTGGTTGAGCGGGAGAGCAAGCGGCAGAAAAGCGACAGTGAATATGAGTGTATCAATGCATCAATGGGCCCCCCACCACCGAAATCCCCTATAGAAGAGTCCTGGAGCTCTCAAAGGCCCAGAAAAATAAAATGCTCACAGTTTGTCTCTCAGAAGCCACTGTTAACACTTCATATACTTTTCTGTGTTGTGCCCCATTTAAATTTTTTAGATAATAAATGTCAAAAGCTGTAAATTAAGACACAAAAGGCAAGCACGAATAATCCTATCTCTTTTTTTTCATTTTAAGCTATTCCGACGCACTCCATCTCCTCTCCTCTCTCTTATCTCCTGCTCCTCCTCTCTTCTGCTCTTCAATTCTTTTTTATGATGAACATTTTTAGTGGGATTTTGGCTTTACTAATACAAACATACGTACCAGAAAACTATCGTGAAACTTGTACATGAGAAGAAGAAAAAAGAAAAAGAACCGATAAACCTGGTCTTTGTAAAACCGGAGGACAACAGGTCATCCACTGTAAGAGAGAGATGCAAAGGGGCGCGAGCCCAACGCCCTCTGTTAAACGTGGAGGAGGAATGTAGCAGTAAAGATAGGGTCTTCCTATACACACACACACACACACACACACACA
>JAOPHQ010000186.1:0-5000 GCA_030340625.1 Merluccius polli
CTGCACTATCTTAAAGTAATCTGTTACTGCATATCTTAAAGTAATCTGTACTGCATATCTTAAAGAATCTGTTACTGCAATATCTTAATGTAATCTGTTACTGCACTATCTTAATGTAATCTGTTACTGCATTTCTTAATGTAATTGTTACTGCAATCTTAATGTAATCTGTTACTGCATATTTAATGTAATCTGTTACTGCACTATTTTAATGCAATCTGTTACTGTAATATCTTAATGTAATTGTTAATGCACTATTTAATGTATCTGTTACTGCAATATCTTAATGTATCTGTTACAGCAATATTATGTAATGTTACTGCAATACCTTAATGTAATTGTTACTGCATATTTAATGTAATCTGTTACTGCATCCTTAATGTAATTGTTATGCAATACCTTAATGTAATTGTTACTGCATATTTAATGTAATCTGTTACTGCACTATCTTAATGTAATTTTTACTGCAATATTAATGTAATCTGTTACTGCAATCTTATTGTATCTGTTACTGCAATACTTAATGTAATCTGTTACTGCAATATTAATGTAATTGTTCTGCAATACTTATGTAATTGTTATGCAATACTTAATGTAATTTGTTACTGCAATATCTTAATGTAATCTGTTACTGCATATTTTATTGTAATCTGTTACTGCAATATCTTAATGTAATCTGTTATGCATATTTAATGTAATTGTTACTGCATATTTAATGTAATCTGTTACTGCATATTTAATGTAATCTGTTACTGCAATATCTTAATGTAATCTGTTACTGCACATATTTTAATGTAATCTGTTATGTATCTTAATGTAATTGTTACTGCATATTTAATGTAATTGTTACTGCAATATTTAATGTAATCTGTTACTGCAATATCTTAATGTATCTGTTACTGCAATATTTTAATGTAATCTGTTACTGCATATTTATGTAATCTGTTACTGCACTATTTAATGTAATGTTACTGCATATCTTAATGTAATCTGTACTGCAATATTTTAAAGTAATCAGTATGCAACTATTTAATGTAATCTGTTATGCACTATCTAATGTAATTGTTACTGCACTATTATAATGTAATCTGATATGCAATATCTAATGAAATAGTTACAGCAATATCTTAAGTAATCTGATACTGCAAATATCTTAAATGTAATTGTTACTGACTATCTTAATGTCAATCTGTTACTGCAATATCTTAATGTAATCTGTTTACTGCAATATCGTAATGTAATCTGTTACTGAATATCCTTAATGTAACTTGTTTACTGCACCTATTTTATGTAATCTGTTACTGCAATATCTTAATGTAATCTGTTACTGCAATATCTTAATGTAATTGTTACTGCAATATTTTAATGTAATCTGTTACTGAACTATCTTATGTAATCTGTTACTGCAATAATCTTAATGTAATCTGTTACTGCACTATTTTATTGTAATCTGTTACTGCACTATCATAATGTATCCTGTCTCACAGGCTTATTGATGTAAATGCTGATTTAATTAACTTTAATTGCCCTCGATCGACGCACTGTTGGAAATAATATTATGGTATTAATATTACTGTGGACGCTGGGGATCGAACCGGTACGAACACGGCCTTTGGGTTCAGGGCCTGTGCTTGTGGGCACTGACCGAACACTTTGGGGTCGTCGTAATATAATGTAAAACTTTATTAAGTAGGACGCAGCGCTGTGTTCGGTGTGACTGCCATTGCTCGGTGTCCAGGTTTATTATGGGATGGAAGAGCCCCGGGTGAACGGACTATTTATTTACTATTGGTCATGCACCTCGCCAGGAGCAGAACTGTGCAATATCTATCTGTCACGCGGTCTGGCGCCAGGCCGCGGGCGCCGCGCGCGGGGGGGGGGGGGGGGGGGGGGGTGTCATGGCGGATGTGTCAGGTCGCTGTGCCATTAAATGTGTTATATGAAGTCACTGCGGTATTAATATTGATTACGCGGTCGTCTAATTTCTGTATTGTTATGGACTCCAACTGACGTTATGTGGATTTCATTCGGGACATATATATATACATGTATGTGCGTATCGGCAGACATGTTGTATTATTCATAGGTACCGGTTCTGGACATATTGGGTCCAGTCCCATGTGCCTGAAAGCTGTTGTTGTTGTTGTTGTGTTGTGTGTCTGGTGGCGCGGGCTGAACCACAACACGCGCGGCGCCGAGGGATGACTGACAGCGTCCCAACACGGTGAACACGGGTACCTGAGGACAGACAGCGCCGTTCCCCGCGGCGCGCTGTCCTCGCGGGCGGGTCGATACTGCAGGTCGGCTGTCTGTGATGTAATGATGTACGGCGGTCCCACTCCAGCGCCCGCGGACGCTCGGGCGCTTATTTATTAGTCCTATGAGTCAGCGGTGGCAGCGGAATAACAGCCAGAGTGGAAAATCGGCCGAAAGTTTTCTTATTTCTGTCCTCTTCTGCTGTGAAACAATCTCACCATGGGATGAATAGTGTCTTATCGACGGGATGAATAGTCGTCTTATCGACTGGGATGAATAGTCGTCTATCGACTGGGAGAATAGTCGCCTTGATGAATAGTCGTCTTATCGACAGGGATGAAAAAGTCGTCTTATCGACTGGGATGAATAGTCGCCTTGATGAATAGTCGTCTTATCGACAGGGATGAAAAGTCGTCTTATCGACTGGGATGAATAGTATCTTTATGAATAGTGTCTTATCGACTGGGATGAATAGTCGTCTTGATGAATAGTCGTCTTATCGACAGGGATGAAAAGTCGTCTTACCGACTGGGATGAATAGTCGTCTTTATGAATAGTCGTCTTATCGACTGGGATGAATAGTCGTCTCATCGACTAGGATGAATAGTCATCTCATCGACTGGGATGAATAGTCATCTATCGACTGGGATGGATACTCATCTCTTCGACTGGGATGGATAGTCATCTCTTCGACTGGGAAGAATAGTCGTCTTATCGACTGGGATGAATAGTCGTCTTATCGACTGGGATGAATAGTCGTCTTATCGACTGGATGAATAGTCTTCTTATCGACTGGGATGAATAGTCGTCTTTTCGACTGGGATGAATAGTCGTCTTATCGACTGGGATGAATAGTCCTCTTATCGACTGGGATGAATAGTCGTCTTATTGACTGGGATGACTAGTCCTCTTATCGACTGGGATGAATAGTCATCTAAGAATAAACGAGCCGATCAAACGACTCATTCCAGCCATTGAGTCTATAAATCGTATAAATCTGGTCCACTTTTATTTTATCCAGTAGTAATTGTGTGAATATGATATAAATCTGTAACTTTTATAAAACATTGTGAAAGTTTAGCCAACGCAGTTTGAAAAGTTACGCTTTAAAGAGACGGCATCAAAATAATGTGGAAACTTACGAACAAAACAAATAAAATATCGATGTGCCACTCCAACTAAATCTGGCAGCAAAGTTTATTATTCATAATTTAGTGTGTATTTCTCCCACTTTATATTTTTTTTGTGCTTTATATTTTAGTTTTTGTATGTTTGTCCTCTTGTATCTGTTTTGGCAGAGCTGTAGTTCCCCCCGGTGGGATTTTATATCTCAAAAAAAGAAAATGAAATTTTATTTTTCTGATTGATGGCAATTTTCTAATAATATATTTTAAAAAAATGATCTGGAAAAGATGATCACACAGAAAACGTTTGACTTTCAACTCGACTCAACAATGTTTTCTCCCCTGTCCATGGAGCAGCCGGTGGGTGAGGAGACCAGGAAGGTCAGAGGTCAGAGGTCAGACCGTCTGGTCCCTCCAGACCAGACGGTCTGACCTCTGACCTCTGACCTTCCTGGTCTCCTCACCCACCGGCTGCTCCATGGACAGGGGAGAAAACATTGTTGAGTCGAGTTGAAAGTCAAACGTTTTCTGTGTGATCAACTTTTCCAGATCATTTTTTTAAAATATATTATTAGAAAATTGCCATCAATCAGAAAAATAAAATTTCATTTTCTTTTTTTGAGATATAAAATCCCACCGGGGGGAACTACAGCTCTGCCAAAACAGATACAAGAGGACAAACATACAAAAACTAAAATATAAAGCACAAAAAAAATATAAAGTGGGAGAAATACACACTAAATTATGAATAATAAACTTTGCTGCCAGATTTAGTTGGAGTGGCACATCGATATTTTTATTTGTTTGTTCGTAAGTTTCCACATTATTTTGATGCCGTCTCTTTAAAGCGTAACTTTTCAAACTGCGTTGGCTAAACTTTCACAATGTTTTATAAAAGTTACAGATTTATATCATATTCACACAATTACTACTGGATAAAATAAAAGTGGACCAGATTTATACGATTTATAGACTCAATGGCTGGAATGAGTCGTTGATCGGCTCGTTTTATTCTTAGATGACTATTCATCCCAGTCGATAAGAGGACTAGTCATCCCAGTCAATAAGACGACTATTCATCCCAGTCGATAAGAGGACTATTCATCCCAGTCGATAAGACGACTATTCATCCCAGTCGAAAAGACGACTATTCATCCCAGTCGATAAGAAGACTATTCATCCCAGTCGATAAGACGACTATTCATCCCAGTCGATAAGACGACTATTCATCCCAGTCGATAAGACGACTATTCTTCCCAGTCGAAGAGATGACTATCCATCCCAGTCGAAGAGATGAGTATCCATCCCAGTCGATGAGATGACTATTCATCCCAGTCGATGAGATGACTATTCATCCTAGTCGATGAGACGACTATTCATCCCAGTCGATAAGACGACTATTCATAAAGACGACTATTCATCCCAGTCGGTAAGACGACTTTTCATCCCTGTCGATAAGACGACTATTCATCAAGACGACTATTCATCCCAGTCGATAAGACGACTATTCATAAAGATGACTATTCATCCCAGTCGATAAGACGACTTTTCATCCCTGTCGATAAGACGACTATTCATCAAGGCGACTATTCATCCCAGTCGATAAGACGACTTTTCATC
>JAOPHQ010000186.1:10000-20000 GCA_030340625.1 Merluccius polli
TTACTAACCCTAACCCTATTACTAACCCTATTACTAACTCTAACTCTATTACTAACCCTAACCCTATTACTAACCCTATTACTAACCCTAACCCTATTAACCCTAACCCTATTACTAACCCTATTACTAACCATAACCCTATTACTAACCCTATTACTAACTCTAACTCTATTACTAACCCTAACCCTATTACTAACCCTAACCCTATTACTAACCTTATTACTAACCCTATTACTAACCCTAACCCTATTACTAACCCTATTACTAACCCTAACCCTATTAACCCTAACCCTATTACTAACCCTATTACTAACCATAACCCTATTACTAACCCTATTACTAACTCTAACTCTATTACTAACCCTAACCCTATTACTAACCCTAACCCTATTACTAACCTTATTACTAACCCTATTACTAACCCTAACCCTATTACTAACCCTATTACTAACCCTATTACTAACCCTAACCCTATTACTAACCATATTACTAACCCTAACCCTATTACTAACCCTATTACTAACCCTATTATTAACCCTAACCCTATTACTAACCCTAACCCTATTACTAACCCTATTACTAACCCTATTACTAACCCTAACCCTATTACTAACCCTATTACTAACCATATTACTAACCCTAACCCTATTACTAACCCTATTACTAACCCTAACCCTATTACTAACCCTAACCCTCTTACTAACCCTAACCCCCTTACTAATACTAACTCTTTAACATCAGATTGCTGCTTTGTTCCTGCAGGTTGAGAATCGGTGGATTTGCTGTTTAATGTTTAGTTTTGCTGAGGGTCCAATCTTATGAAATATTGTTTATGCAGGAAAACAAATGAGGGAAGCGGCGGCCAATGGGATGGCCAGTGGCCAGCGGTGAGCTGGGGGCGCCCTGGCCCCCCCTGACCCCCCTGCCCCCCCCCCCCCCCCCCCCCCGGCCCCCCCTGGCCCCCTGGCCCCCCCCAGCCCCCCCCCCCCCCCCCCAGCGCCGCTCCTGGAGGGTAATGGACATTTTGGCGAATCCAGTGAAATGAACAAATGTGAATTCTGGATAATTTCTCTTTTTGCATCCACGCAAACTCAAAGGCCTCCAAGAGGGACTGGAACCAAGAGGACTGGAGGAGGAGGAGGAGGAGGAGGAGGAGGAGGAGGAGGAGGAGGAAGGCTGTGTGTATTAATTATGTGTTTGCCTTCTAGATACACTGCATTTTATATTTTATAGGCCTACTTAGAGACAGACAGACGAGACAAACGGACAGAAATAAATACCGGCTGGCCGACAGACAGACAGACAGACAGATCGTATTGTGTGGTTCCTGATGGTCGGCCCACTAAACCCTGTCCTGGTCCTGGTCCTGGTCCTGGTCCTGGTCCTGAGTCCAAGTCCTCATCACCTACAGGAGGCTCACCAGTACATCACCTCCTCCAGTGGAGCCACTATGGGAGGACTGGTCTCCTCCTTGTATTTTAGAAACAATGCTGCCCTCTCCTGGCGCGACCTGGAATTGAATTATTGAATCCTTGAAAAACTTATGTGCATGTTTTCATGTTTCAGAGCCACAGTTATTATTAGCAGTTATTATTAGATATTAAAGTAATTATTATTGGTATTAGTAGTCACAGGACTTCAAACCATCGTTTTGTTTTTATTTTAAATAGTTTAGTACTCGCTGATAGTACTTAACATTTGATTTCTTCCTTTTATTTGTGTTAACATTCTTTCTTATTCTTTTTGTGATGTATTTCTTATCAGTGGTAGACCAAACCCACAACAACAACATAGTTATATCATATCATATATCATACCTATATCATCATTGATCAGCTGATGTCATCATTGGTCCTGTGGCTCAATCAGTAGAACCAGTAAGTACTGTGATGTTGCAGAGGTCGTGAGTTCGAGTCCCGCTGAGACCAGCCAAGCTTGTTCTGATACCAATGTCTCAATTGTGCTCTTTTTTTAATTCTCATGTTCATCCCCCTCAACGGCTTAATTTATAGTAATCCCGGAAAACATAATATAATATACATTAATATCATAATAACAATTATAATGTATGTTTTCTTGTTTATTGGTAGAGCTTGTTAACGTTAACACTTCCAGTATATCAGTTTTTGTATTTTGTTTTGCTAGGCTGTATCCAATGTGCCCGTATAAATGTACTTTGGCTTAATTAATTAATAGTTATTCCGGGATACATCCTATAAATACATTATAATCGTAATTCAATTATATATTGTGGGTTAGGTATGAAACATAAATGGATAGTTTAAATTCAGCTGACTCATCGTGTTAAATTAACCAGACTCATCGGTTTTGCATTGAATTATCGTTTTTTTGCGACTCGTTGGTTTTGCGTTGTTCATTAATTCATTGGATGAATAACAATTTAATAATATAATAATGTAATGTACATGTTCTGTTAAACTTTCAATGGTCTCAGTGGCACATTTGATGGAGCTGTTCTACTGGACCTGGACCTGGACCCGGGTTCAAGTCCTGCCAAGAACGCTCTCACTCTCCTTCACCTAATGAAACTTTGGAAACAGTCATGTGAATTGTAAAGTCAAATAAACTAAAACCATTTTACAGCCAGCGCCTCATCAGTTCTGGAGACCTGAGTAGGTATAATATCTTTAATGGTTGAAATTACGTACAGTCATCCACTTCCCCTTACTAATCACTCATTCACCTGTCTCCCAGAATGCACCAGGTTTACTCCTTCTTGGCAGGACTTGAACCCACGTTTCCATAACTGATCACCAACAGCGCCACTGAGATGCTGGCCATGAGCTGGTCGCAGTTTACATGACAAAATGTCATTAGGTTTCCAAGTATACAGTTCTTGGTGGGACTCAAACCCATGTCCTCCAGAACTGACAACCAACAACTCCCTCTACCGCACCACTGAGACCCAACAAGGACCAGGTTGGAGGGTATAATTGACGTTAACATTCACATGACACAGTTGTCCAAAATGCCATTAGCTTTGCAGATGATCATTAAGTTTCCAAGGAGACCGTTCCTGGCGGGACTTGAACCCACGTCTCCAGATCTCCAGGTTTAATCACCAACATCTCTCTCTACTTCGCCACAGAGAAGCTGACCAGGATGTGGTCAGAGTTTATCATTTCAAAAAAGGAGATCTTTCTTGGCAGTCCCTTAAACTCATTCAGCTAATTCCTCATATTTGTAATTGCTAAAATTAATCTGTTGCTGTAATCCCTAAAAGTAATCCATTAGTGTGTCATATAACATCCCAGTCGCCATAAAATCGTACGTTTTCGTGAACACTGGATTTCGTCGCATTTCAACGTAAAACAGCGTGTTGTACCAACAGTATCCGTGGCGCTGTGGAGGCGCCTGAAGAAAGCACAACCAACAAGGACACTTCCTGGTTATAAAATACATAAATTGCTGGTTATAAAATACATAAATTAGAATTAAGGTGGCGGTGATGCAGGGTTGCCAGCTTCACGGCTTTCTCGCCAAATTGGGCCGTTTTGAAAACGGAGTCGCGGGTGTAAACCTCAAAGACGCGGGTCACGGTTTTCTTTTGTGCTTTCAAAACCCACCACAGAAACAGTTGGGGTGTAATAATATGTATTTATAATCTTTATGAAAACTCAGTCAGAACAACACAGTCTCACTCCCAGAACGTCACATAGCGACTGTCGCTAAGGGCACTTTAGCGTCAGTCACTGACGGAGAGGGGGTTCAGTTCACTACAATGTGACGCCGTCTCCGGCGATATTTGACGTTCAGAGCGGGTTTTGCCCGTTTTCAAGAGAGAAAGTATAACCTGAACATATTTTGTTCATATTATAGGGAGATTGATGTTGTAAACACATTTATTAAGTGTTTTTTTAGCCCCTAGCAACCTGACGTCATTGAAACATGCTGCAGGAATGAGTCATAAAACCCAGAAGTCGGTTAGCATGTTAGCTTCCGGTTCCCTCGTCTCCAAGGCAACGGGTTTTCTGAATGGGTTTTTGGTGAGATGTCTGAAATAAGGTCTGTGGTTTTAACACAAGCTTAAGAGATTTACACGTTTTGTTGTTTTACGACATAAGATACGTCGGTAAATACCCCACTCGTGAATTTTGAAGCTTTTACGCGTCTTAAAAAACTTCTGGCGATTGCATTTACACTTCAAAAGTCATAAAAGTAGTGTCGTGGGTTAGGCTAGAGTCGTGCGTTGGGTCTGGGTTCAAGGCCCGGTGAGGGAGATCTCTGTGGCGCCGTCTTATTTCTATGTGACGTGAATTGTGAAGTACACGTGCAAATTCTGTCCGTCTCACTCCGGGTGTCTTGGTGGCGCAATGGAGAGAGCCATGCGCTATGGGCTCCGGGGAGCGGGGGTTCGAGTCCCGGCAAGGGATATCCCCCTGGGATTGTGTATTTTCTACATCACCTCAATTGTAATGTCAAATACAAGCGATGTTGTGGTGCAGGGCAGAGAATTATGTGTCATCTGCACAGGAGACCCGGGTTCAAGGAATGTGTTGTCTTATTTCTACATGAATTGTAATGTCAAATACAAGTGCGACTTTCCAGCACATCATATCGGGTGTCCAGGTGGCGCAACGCAGAGTGCTGCTGGTTATCAGATCTGTAGACCAGGGTTCAAGTCCCGGCAAGGGACAGCTATTTCGGTTTCCTCTTGTGTATTGTGATGTCAAATACAAGTGCGACTTCCTAGTACATCAAAGCGAGCGTCCAGGTGGCGCAAAGCAGAGCGCTGCAGGTTATCAGATCTGTAGACCAGGGTTCGAGTCCCGGCAAGGGACATCTATGTGTTAGCCTCTTGTGTATTGTGATGTCAAATACAAGTGCGACTTCCTAGTACATAACAGCAGGTGTCCAGGTGGCGTGCTGCAGGTTATCAGCTCTGTAGACCAGGGTTTGAGTCCCCAGCAAGGGACAACTATGTGATTTCCTCTTGTGTATTGTGATGTCAAATACAAGTGTGACTTCCCTACAGGTCATAGCGGTGCGTCTGGGTGGCATGATGGGGAGAGCTGTGGTCTACTGCTCTGACTAACCTGGTATTGAATCCTGGTAGTCGGACTCTCCCTGTTCCCCAGGGGTGGAGGGGTATAAGAAGGGCTCTTGGGGATGTCAGTGATGGACAGGGCTGTTGGAGATGTAGTATGACATACCACAACAGTCAGTGGTACGAGTGAACGAGACCTGAACTGGGACAGAGTCCCAGTTCAGCAGGTCTCCAATGTCTTGTTCACTGGGGGGGGGGGGGGGGACACTGTTACTTTAACTAGAGTTGTAGTACAATGCTGTTGTTGTACCACAGCAGTCAGTCTCCCAGTGAACAAGATGTTGGAGACCTCTGCCTAACTGGGACAGTGACTGTTGTATGTCATACTACAGCCCTCTGTCAATCACTGGCATCCCCAAGAGCCCCTCCACCCCTGGGGAACGGGGAGAGTCCGACTACAATACCAGGTCAGTCAGAGCAGTAGACCACGGCTCTTTCCATCACACCACCAAGACGCTGTGCTTTGACCTGTAGGGAAGTCGCACTTGTATTTGACATCACAATACACAAGAGGAAACCATGTAGATGTCCCTTGCTGGGACTCGAACCCTGGTCCACAGATCTGATAACCTGCAGCACTCCAGGTTGCGCCACCTGGACACCCACTGAGATGTACTAGGAAGTCACACTTGTATTTGACATCACAATACACAAGAGGAAAACACACATGGCGCTTGCCGGGACTTGAACCCTGGTCTACAGATCTAATAACCTCCAGCTCTCTATGTTGCGCCACCTGGACGTCCGCTGTGATGTACTAGGAAGTCGCACTTGTATTTGACATTACAATTCATGTAGAAATAAAACAACACCACAGCACACTCCCTCCCGGGGACTTGAACCCGGGTCTCCTGTGCAGATCACACGCAAGTGTCTACCCTGCGCCACAAGGTCACACACCCTAAACGTTACTGGAAACTATACATGTAATCCCCGAAAGTAATCTGTTTATGTAATATATAAATGTAATCTATAAAAGCAATCAGTTTATGTAATGTATGACAGTAATCTGTTAATGTAATTCCTCAAAAGTAATGTTATTCTGTCATATAAATGTAATCCTTAGAAGTAACCGATTACTGTAATCCCTAAAAGTAATGTTATTCTGTCATATAAATGTAATCCTTTAAAGTAACTGATTACTGTAATCTCTAAAAGTTACTCGGAATTATAAATGTAATCTCTTTAAGTTACTGTAAACTCATGTATAGTTTACAGTAACTTATTACTTAAATAGTTTACATTTAGTAATCTGTAACTGTGACCCACCTGACTCCTAATTGGGGTTTACAAAAGGTCTGTCAAATGTATTGCAGTCAATGCTGATGGAAAGCCTAAAATGTTCTGACTCTGTTGCTATGGTTTCCACATCTATTGTGAACTCCCACTTCCTGCTATGAAGACGCTGCAGTGACAGAAACACCACACCACCACCAACTGATCTTTAAAATAGATTTTATTTGCCATTTTGTAATTGAACATTTTACGATATACAGCTGACAGGACTAAGACATTTCAATGGATTTTGGCCCTAAAAGGTTGAACACACAGTTAGACAGATAGACGTGAAGATAGACGGGTTGGAGAGAGATAGACAGGGCTGTGTCCTCCTTTGTGCTTTTTACTTCCCCTCTTCCTGGGAAGAGATTCACATCAGCAGAGCAATGACAGCATTCATCTACTAACAGTGTTTTGTGTTTCAGACCAATGAAAAAAAGGCATAATTGACATGATATATATATATATATATATATATATGTGTATATATGCGTATACATATATATATATATTTATATATCTTAAAAAGATGTATTGTCTTCATTAACATATACTATAATTCGGTTGCTTATAAAAACAAATTCCCTCCTTAAAGTGCTGAAATAACATCAGACATTAAGCATGTATGAGTTGTAGTAGTAGCACGAAATTCAAGGTTTGTTTGTCTGCAATTGACAGAATAACTGCAACAAAACATGAAACAAATGATCACAGCAAAACAAAACAAAAAATCACAGTTTTATTTTATTTCTCCTCCGATGTTGCGCAACGCCTCGAAACCTTGGAGTCGCACGTTTCCACCAGCGAGAGACTTTCTGCTCATCCATCCCTACAGTAGTGTTTCTCATGTTTGTGGCTAAATAACTCTGTATAATAATAAACCTTTCCCCCCGCTCAAATATACGTATGTATCCGTGGCAACCTCACTAATTAAGATATACATTATTGATTTGAACTATGCCAGCGATGAACAAAGCGATCCAGAAGTATAGCTAGTAAAAAAATCCATTTCAATTTGGGAATTGGACGACAATTCAACCGCTAAAGAAAACCTCGAACCTCAGCACCTTAAATCACTGAACCTCAGAACCAGTTGGTAAAACCGGTCTTGGGTCTTGGGTCTAGACCTTGGGTCCACCACAGACTGGTCTCCACAAGCAGAGGATGGATGTAACTGATCAGGTGTAGCTGCTAAACCTGTGAAGACCAGGTGGGACTTGAGGAACAACCAATACCGTCGATACCAACGAAGAAGATCTCCGCGTGTCAGTTGGCACCAAACTGTGTAAAATGTAAAATACTTTTAAAGAACTGTTAAAAAGATTTTGGCCTTTTTTTTTATTCGCCACTAAAAATGCCGTTCGTCGTCTCGACCGTTAGCTAGCCGCAAAAACATCCTGCGTTCAAGAGTTTCAAGTTTGGATCCAAAAGCGCGCGTTTGGATCGGCTGGCTTCGTCTTGTGCTATTTTTAATTTCTTCTGTGTATACAAGTTCAAAAACATAAATGATGCTTAAAATCTGGACAATAAAATATGTAGTTTTTCCTTTCTCTCTTTTCTTTTAGTAAAAAACATTTTGTTTTCTTAAAAGGTAGACTGTGTTCATTAGCAGACAAAGCACTGGGCTAGTCTCGATGGGTTAGCGACACGAGGACGGCTAGGCTAGGCTACGCTAGGCTACGCTACGGCCGCTCTACTCAGCAGCGGCCGCCAATACAACAACAACACGGGAGAAAAAACACGATACGCACGCCATTATCTAAAAATTACAACTACTAAGAAAATAACAAAGCAGTCGAAAACCAATAATAACCCTCCCGCAAAAAACACCTAACCCCCCCCCCCCCACACACACACACACACACACACACATACTTGAAATAAAAACAGGTAAACCTACAGGTACACACACATCAGCCCCATTATTATCATTATAATTATGTTTTTTACATTACTGTACAGAAGAAGGGGGGGGGGGGGGGGGGGGGGCGGCAGGGCGGGGGCGGCGGCGGCGGCATGGGGGTGTGATGATAGAGAGACACACAAAATGGCGGAGTCGCTGTACGCCGAAAAATTGGTTGTATTCAGCGTTCTGATTGGACGACATTTAGGACCAATCCTGGCCCAGTGAGGCTAGCGCTAACCGCTAACCGGCTACTTAATGCGTACAATTAGCTTAGCTTTAATTTAGCAACCTCATATGACAACCTTTGAAATGTCCTCTCATTTTTCAGAGAGAGAGAGAGACAAAACAAAAAGGTCAATTAAAAGTACGTTAAGAGACTTTAAGTTAAGTTGTTGTTTCCCCATTCAGTTCCCTACGAGGTCAGGACAGGAAGTGATGCGGCGTTTGGCGCCGTGAGGACATTTTAAAGACATGAAATGGCGTTCACAGCGCCCATTGTGTCATGTGTGTCATGTGACGTTTTCCTCAAGTAAAAACAGGATTATTAACGGTTTGATTATTATTCAGGCGATATTGCTTTCCGTTTCAGTAAATCGGGATCCAGCGGTGTGTTGCCATTGGTCGATATTGTTAGGCCCCGCTCACTCGAACTCGATGGTGACGCAATCACAAAACCTGGTCTGTTTTAGAGGAGTTAAAGTGATTTGAATGTGAAATAAGTAACAAAAATGTGCTTTTGTGATTTTGTTTTTGGCACGATTTGTTGAACAGATGCATAATATGAGATGTGCTTATACAAGGTAAGAAAAACGTACATTATAATTTCATGTTGTCTTTATATAGTAATAAAAAAATAATGAAACCTGGTTAGAAAAGTTTGCTCATCCTCATAATTATAAATCACGACGATTATAATCTGTCATCGAAACGCCGATCATTGAGCTTTTCATTTGTCCTATTGTGCCTTCGCTAACCTGAGTACCGAATCCACGCCCCCCTGGTGGACGGCTGGAGGAACTGCATCCTCTCCGCCAGATAATCAAACCTTCGTTTTGATTTCTAAAATATGTCCGTTATACTGTTGAATCTGCAATATCGTAATACTGTAATACTGTAATACTGTCGTTAAAAATGCAAACTGAGGAATAAAGGGAATTTTTACGACTTCCTGTTTATCAAAACACAAACACAAGACAGGTGCTGGACAGTCCAGTTCTGGGTTTAACATACCAGGTTTAACGTACCGGGTTTAACGTACCGGGTTTAACGTACCAGGTTTAACGTACCGGGTTTAACGTACCGGGTTGAACGGTTTTCCTGTGCATGCCAACGCAACGGCCTTCCCAACCCTTTCACTGCCGCCCAATCACAGCCTCCCACACAGAAGCAGGGAACCAATAAGAGAAGAGCGATGGTAAACATTAAGATTACATTATGATCCTGTAGCATCTTTACAAAATAAACACGTTTTCTTTCTCCTCTAGAATTAGGTGGGATTATGTGCTGTTACTTTACAATAAGAAGAGGTAAATAAGTCTATAAACACGTCTATCAAGAGAACAACGCTATACAACTACATTAATAATACTACGTAAGTCAAGTTAAGATGACTATCGCCTTCACAACGTTTATAGGACTCCTATTTTTTAGAAACAAGCTCCATCTTTCCAAAAAAAAAAAGAAAAAAAAAAAAAGGTCAACAAACCGGTATCCCCTCTTATCTTAATTAAATCATCCAATCACCACAA
>JAOPHQ010000186.1:25000-27500 GCA_030340625.1 Merluccius polli
ACCCCCAGGGTGAACCCAACGATGGCCACTCCCAGGGTGACCACCGGCTTGTTCCTGATGATCCAGTCGGTACCGATCTCATCCACGATGGCCGTCACCAGCGTCTCCAGCAGGCAGAACTACAAGTATGGAAACACATGGGGGTCAAAACAGAACTACAAGTACGGCAACACATGGGGGTCAAAACAGAACTACAAGTACGGAAACACATGGGAGTCAAAACAGAACTACAAGTACGGCAAACACATGGGAGTCAAAACAGAACTACAAGTACGGAAACACATGGGAGTCAAAACAGAACTACAAGTACGGCAAACACATGGGGGTCAAAACCAGAACTACAAGTACAGCAAACACATGGGAGTCAAAACCAGAACTACAAGTACAGCACACACATGGGGGTCAAAACAGAACTACAAGTACGGCAAACACATGGGGGTCAAAACAGAACTACAAGTACGGCAAACACATGGGGGTCAAAACAGAACTACAAGTATGGAAACACATGGGGGTCAAAACAGAACTACAAATATGGCAAACACTCTAATGACTTAAGATGAGCTCAGCGAAGTAACTCTATATATATTATAATAGTTATATTATACAGTTATATTATAGTACAGTTATATTATAATAGTTATATTATACAGTTATATTATAATAGTTATATTATAGTACAGTTATGGTGGACTCTATATACATAATGTTGGGTTGGACAATTCTTAATATGCCTTACAAGCGGATGTGTTGTCATATCCCCCCCACACACACACACACACTATGTCAAGCGCTTTGGGTATCTTGAAAAGTGCTATATAAATGCAATGAATTATTATTATTATTATTATTATTATTATTATTATTACTACAATACGGTGAGTGCATACATTTCTTAGCATGGGGCGGCTGCAGTGGGAATCGAACCCCGAACCAACGCTTGCTCATGTGGATGCTCATACTCCATCAGGTGACCTGGACCAGACCAAGGACATCCTGGTGTCTTTGTGAAACTAAAACCCGGTTTGTTTTCCCCGACTGGAGGACCAGAACCAGAACCAGGGAGGACGCATGGAGGACAGCGGTGTTTGCGTTGTGTATCCATGTGCAGCCATGCGCCCGTAAGCCCAAACGCACACATGTTGGCGCCGCGGCAAACACGGGAGTGTGTAACCAAGACTAGGATGTGTGTTCAGGGGGATCACAAGTGCATCGATGTGTGTGTGTGTGTGTGTGTGTGTGTGTGTGTGCATAAATGTACAATATGGGGTTGTTATTGTAGAAGAAGTGAATGTGAGTGGTGGAGAGTTGTAACTGTTATGTGCGTAAGTGTAACTTATACATTTTACAAATGCATCTCAATCCGCACACATGCAGGGATTGAGATGCATTTGTAAATATAAAATAAAATAAAACATTTAAAATAATGTCTGAAGGCGTACAAAATGCGAGTACAGGAATCTGCAAATGTGTAATTCAGGATCTGTGTGTGCATAATTACATTTGTAAATGTATAAAACATCGATCTGTAAATGTGTTTTCAAGCATTTGCTCCAACTTTTTTTTAGCCTTATTTTTAAATATTTTCTTTTTCTGTCATCGGTACAATTTCTATAATATTGGCTTTTATTCGTATTTCTTTAATATACAGTATGTTTCCATGACCCTGTTTTACTACAGTGGATTGAATTAATTATTTCATAATTATATTCAAATATTCAAACTGATTTTTAAAAATGTATTTTGTATTATTATTATTATTATTATTATTATTATTATTGTTATTATTTATTTATTTAATGGAAACAGGCAGCAACATACAAAAACATACCATATATACTGACGACACACTGACCAAAGGACAAACAGACAAAACTAAACAAAACCTGACAAAAAACAAAAACAAAAACCTGGCAGGTCCAAAAACAGAAGGGGTGTAAATATATATATTTACTTAATTATAAACTTAATTTTTTCCATTTTCTGTTATGTATTTCTACTTTGTCTTGATTTGTCGCGATGATTTTTTCCAAAAGAAATTGGCTTTGCACTTTATTTAAAAACAAAAACGAATTCAAATTCCTTTTTGATTGAACCTTAAATATAAATATTTTAAAACTGATTTTTTTATACACATGTGAAACGTTCTCAGCGTCGCCGCCCCCTATAGGCAGCGCGGTGAACTGCAGCCACAACGCATGGAGAAACCCCCACTTCATAAACCCGGCGTTCCTCTCTCACCTGCGTCCCCAGGCCCAGCAGGATGAGCATGAAGAAGAAGAGGATGGACCACAGCGGTGAGATGGGCAGCAGAGTGAGGGCTTCTGGGTAGGCGACGAACGCCAGCCCCGGGCCGTGGTCGGCCACGTCGGACACCGGCACGTTCAGCGTGTGCGCCATGAAGCCCAGGATGGAGAAGATGACGAAGCCGGCGTAGACGCTGGTGGCGCAGTTGGTGATGCTGATGATGATGCTGTCCCTGCGGAGGATGAAGAGTGTGGGG
>JAOPHQ010000186.1:32500-37818 GCA_030340625.1 Merluccius polli
CGAGAGGGAAAGAAGGGGAGTGATAGAGAGAGGGAGAGAGAGGGGAGGAGAGAGAAAGGGAGGAACAGAGAGAGAGAGAGAGAGAGAGAGGAAAACGGAAAGGAGAGAGAAAGGGGGTGAGAGGGAAAGAAGGGGAGGATAGAGAGAGAGGGAGAGAGAAAGGGAGGAACAGAGAGAGAGAGAGAGGGAGAGAGGGAGAGAGAAAGGGAGGAACAGAGAGAGAGAGAGAGAGAGAGAAAACGAAAAGGAGAGAGAAAGGGGTGAGAGGGAAAGAAGGGGAGGATAGAGAGAGGGAGGGAGAAAGGGAGGAACAGAGAGAGAGAGAGAGAGACAGAGAAAATGAAAAGCTGTAAAAACAACACACACACACACACACAAACACACACAAAAGCAGTCGTGCACACACACACACACACACACACACACACACACACACACACACACACACACACACACACACACACACACACACACCTGCGTATCGGTATGTAGTGCACCAACACAGAGAGCGGCGCATCAACCGGACCTCGTCAAACAAACGCTCAAACGAGGGCGAGGAGGAGGAGGAGGAGGAGGAGGAGGAGGAGGAGGAGGAGGAGGAGGAGGACCGCGGCGCCGGGCGAACACATTCCCGGCCGCCGAGGCCAAAGCCTTGACTCTGAGGAGGCGCCGCGCCGCATACTGAATCGGCGGCTTTATGATGGGAGACAGAAGGCGACGGCCCGGTTGGACCCGCAGACGTGAGGAGGTTCCAAACCTCCTCCTGCTGGAGGAGGAGACGCGCAGGAGGAGACTCGACGCTTTGTCAGGGGGGGGGAGAGACTAAAGCGGAGCGAACCACTAAAAGCCGAACATACGGGGGTCAGGAAACGGAGAAGTGGCCAAACTGAACCAAACTGTGGCCAAACTCCTTCAGATTCTTATATATATATATATGAATTAAATATATTGAATCTGAATTTTTTTGAAAAAATCTGAAATTTTGAAATTTCACCACGCACCTTTAGGGGGGCGGAGCCAGTTCTGAGTTAGCTTACCTCCTCGCCTCTACTCTCTCCTTATCTCCTTCCTTCCTCCTTACCTCCTCGCCTCTACTCTCTCCTTATCTCCTTCCTTCCTCCTTACCTCCTCGCCTCTACTCTCCTCACTTCCTTCTTCTCCTTACCTCCTCGCATCTAATCTCTCCTTATCTCCTTCCTTCCTCCTTACCTCCTCACTTCCTTCCTCTTCTCCTTACCTCCTCGCATCTAATCTCTCCTTATCTCCTTCCTTCCTCCTTACCTCCTCGCCTCTACTTTCCTCACTTCCTTCCTCTTCTCCTTACCTCCTCGCATCTAATCTCTCCTTATCTCCTTCCTCTTCTGCTTACCTCCTCGCCTCTACTCTCTCCTTATCTCCTTCCTTCCTCTTCTGCTTACCTCCTCGCCTCTACTCTCTCCTTATCTCCTTCCTTCCTCCTTACCTCCTCACCTCTACTCTCTCCTTATCTCCTTCCTTCCTCTTCTCCTTTACCTCCTCGCCTCTACTCTCTTTCCTTATCTCCTTCCTTTCTCCTTACCTCCTCGCCTCTACTCTCTCCTTATCTCCTTCCTTCCTCTTCTGCTTACTTCCTCGCCTCTACTCTTTCCTTATCTCCTTACTTCCTCTTCTCCTTACTTCCTTGCCTCTACTCTCTCATTATCTCCTTCCTTCCTCCTTACCTCCACACCTCTACTCTCTCCTTATCTCCTTCCTCTTCTCCTTACTTCCTCACCTCTACTCTCTCCTCACCTCCTTCATTCCTCCTTACCCTCCTCGCCTCTACTCTCTCCTCACTTCCTTCCTCTTCTGCTTACTTCCTTGCCTCTACTCTCTCCTCACTTCCTTCCTATTCTGCTTACTTCCTCGCCTCTACTCTCTCATTATCTCCTTCCTTCCTCTTCTCCTTACCCTCCTTGCCTCTACTCTCCTCACTTCCTTCATCCTCTCCTTACCTCCTCGCCTCTACTCTCTCCTTATCTCCTTCCTTCCTCTTCTACTACCTCCTCGCCTCTACTCTCTCCTTATCTCCTTCCTTCCTCTTCTGCTTACCTCCCTCGCCTCTACTCTCTCCTCACTTCCTTCCTCTTCTGCTTACCTCCTCGCCTTACTCTCTCTTATCTCCTTCCTTTCTCCTTACCTCCTCGCCTCTACTCTCTCCTCACTTCCTTCCTCTTCTCCTTACCTCCTCGCCTCTACTCTCTCCTTATCTCCTTCCTTCCTCTTCTCCTTTACCTCCTCGCCTCTACTCTCTCCTTATCTCCTTCCTTCCTCTTCTCCTTACTTCCTCGCCTCTACTCTCTCCTTATATCCTTCCTTCCTCTTCTCCTTACCTCCTCGCCTCTGCTCTCTCCTTATCTCCTTCCTTCCTCTTCTCCTTACCTCCTCGCCTCTACTCTCTCCTTATCTCCTTCCTTCCTCTTCTCCTTTACCTCCTCACCTCTCCTCTCTCCTTATCTCCTTCCTTCCTCTTCTCCTTTACCTCCTCGCCTCTACTCTCTCCTTATCTCCTTCCTTCCTCTTCTGCTTACCTCCTCGCCTCTACTCTCTCCTTATCTCCTTCCTTCCTCCTTACCTCCTCGCCTCTACTCTCTCCTTATCTCCTTCCTTCCTCCTTACCTCCTCGCCTCTACTCTCTCCTCACTTCCTTCCTCTTCTGCTTACCTCCTCACCTCTACTCTCTCCTTATCTCCTTCCTTCCTCTTCTGCTTACCTCCTCGCCTCTACTCTCACCTTATCTCCTTCCTTCCTCCTTACCTCCTCGCCTCTACTCTCTCCTTATCTCCTTCCTTCCTCCTTACCTCCTCGCCTCTACTCTCTCCTTATCTCCTTCATTCCTCCTTACCTCCTCGCCTCTACTCTCTCCTTATATCCTTCCTTCCTCTTCTCCTTACTTCCTCGCCTCTACTCTCTCCTTATCTCCTTTCATTCCTCTTCTCCTTACTTCCTCGCCTCTACTCTCTCCTTATCTCCTTCCTTCCTCCTTACCTCCTTGCCTCTACTCTCTTTCCTTATCTCCTTCCTTCCTCTTCTCCTTACTTCCTCGCCTCTACTCTCTCCTTATCTCCTTTCATTCCTCTTCTCCCTCCCTCCCTCCCTCCCTTCCTCCCTCACTCCCTCGTTGTCTGCTTTGAGCAGGCGCCGTTTGAAGATGCCACGATTCTCTCTCCCTCCCTCTCCCCCCTCTCTCTCTCTCTCTCTCTCTCTCTCTCCCAGCATCGCTCCTGAAATTGACCCCAACAGGCTTCCCTTACTTCCAGTACTCCTCGCTGGGGCTGGTGCGCTTGGTGCGGTTGACCACCTCCTGGGCGACGCCCCGCGCGGCGGCGGCGGCGGCGGCGGCCAGCCCCCCCGTGGCGTTGGCGAGCGTGGCGTTGGCGTGGGAGTCCATCATGCCCACGCAGGCCGGCGTGTTCCACGGGTTGTTGCAGTACGTCCACGGCAGCACGTCCGTCATGGACATGAAGAAGTAGTAGAAGGCGATGCAGATCACCACGTTGTAGTAGATGCCGATGTAGGTGGACACCACCATCATGCCGTAGCCCACGCCTGGGGGGGGGGGGGGGGGGGGGGGGGGAGGAGGGAGAGAGGGAAATAATTAGAGAAAGAAAAGGAGAGGGAGAGAGGGAGAGAGAGAGAGGGATAAAGAGAGAGAGAAAAGGAGAGGGAGAGAGAGAGAGAGAGAGGAGAGAGAGAGAGAGAGAGAGAGAGAGAGAGAGAGACAGAGAGAGAGAGGGAAAAAGGGAAAAAGGGAAAAAGGGAGGGAAAGTCATAGAGGAGAAGAGGTATAGAGAGTGGTAGTGGGGAAGAGTAAGGAAATGTAATAACGGGAGGGAGGGAGGGGGAGGGGGAGAGAGAGAGGGAGGGAGAGAGAGAGAGAAAGAAAAGGAGAGGGAAAGAGAGAAAGATAGACAGACAGAGAGAGAGAGATTTGGATGGAGTAGAAAGTTCGGACGGGGCGTCAGCAAAGATGGGGGAGGAAGAGAGAGAGAAAGAGTGAGGGGGGAGGAAAAGGGGGAGGAAATTCAAGATGGAGTCAAAGGAGATTCAGATTTTTATGATATAACAGATTTCAATGTGCAGGACTAAACTGCAGCAGCGATCAGAAGGTATTGATCTGTTTATTGATCAGCGGAAACCTTCCCGTTCAAACTCAGCAACACAATCACAAATACTATTTATATTATATATATATATATATATATATATATATATATATATATATATATGTAGTTTTAAAAGTGAAATAAGCCGACGATAAGTCTGCAAACTTAACTTGGACAACTTTCCTATCTTCCAGTTTCTGTACCGCTTCCCTCGGCCACATCTCTATCATCATCACGTCAACATATTGTGATTATGTGTATTTTGAAGTGTCACACTCCAAAAGATTGATGGAAACTGCAACTGCAATTCTTTTGCCTTTTTCGAAAAAAAGTGTTAATGTGTGGGAGAAACACCGAGAAGCCAAGAAGTTCTGACGTAGCGAACATTTAACTCTATATAATATATATAATATATATATATATAGATATATATATATATATATATATATATATGAATAATCAGCTGTTTCCACTGTCGGCGACGTTCCCATAATGGGGAACGTCGCAGAAAGACGCGTAGGGACTGCAGATGAAAAGTAGTTATTTTTACTAACTCTGGCATATTTACATGTTGTTTTGTATACAATGTTCATAAATATGAATGGTCATTATCAAATAAACAAATAAATAAACCAATAAATAAACAAATAAATAAACCAATAAATAAATAAACCAATAAAGAAATAAATAAATAAACCAATAAATAAATAAATAAACGAATAAATAAATAAATAAATAAACCAATAAATAAATAAACCAATAAATAAATAAATAAATAAAACACATGGCCGGGAACAACAACAGCAACATCTTACGTGTGGACCGGAGACCGAAATGTTCCTCAGTCTCCTCCATGAAGAACATCACAGTAATGTTATTAGTTTGATTAGTTAGTTGTATTTGTTTATTACAGAGTAATTATGCGTAACACAAACTTTACCACCGACTTCTGACCAAACTGTGTTTTGCGTCGCCTCGTTTATTATTTATAGTTTATTCGCTCCAAACCCGTGGATGGAAACGTAACCATAATTCACATTTTCCTTTTTTGAGATATTTCAAAAGTTTGCTCAAAATTTGCTCTGCAGTTCGATGGAAACGGACCAACCGGTTATTAATAAACATAAATATATAATATATATTAAATATCCGTCAGCTCCTCCGTGTTGTCTGTGAGGGCGGAGCGGCGGCGGG
>JAOPHQ010000187.1:0-10000 GCA_030340625.1 Merluccius polli
GGGGGGGTGTGAACCTGTCACCATGGTCACAATGACAGGTGGAGGAGTACTGATGCCTCAGTGATAACCTGCTCATCAATGGCCAGGCCGGCCGTCTGAAGGTAAATCTGCTTTACATCACATTAAAGTCCAGATTAACTGCCTGCTCAGGCCACCGGCTTTGTTGGCCCGCTGAGTGGTTTACTGTCGGATTCCTCCCGGTACCGAATCCTCCGGCCTCAAGTCGAGTGGCCTGTCTGGGCTGATTGCCTGCTGCGAAGTGAAGCCTTTTCAAATTGAATGCTTTACTGCACGGGCCGGCGGTAACCAGCGGTTGATGGGGGAATCAATGGGCACAAAGGGAAAGAGAAAAAAAAAGGGAAAAGTTTTGTTGTGAAATATGGGTGACAGGAAGGGAGTGAACACGGGGGGGAGAAAGACGGAGGGATGGAGAGAAAGAGACGTCTTACAGACGACTCCCTGATTTCAAATTTGTAAATGATCTACGATGCCTAAAGGTATGGAGATACACCGTAGAGATGCTCTCTCTCTCTCTCCCTCGCTCTCTCTCTCTCTGTCTATCTCTCTCTCTCTCTCTCTCTCTGTCTCTCTCTCCCTCTCTCTCTCTCTGTCTCTCTCTCTGTCTCTCTCTGTGTATCTCTCTCTCTCTCTCTCTCTCTCTCGCTCTCTCTCTCTCTCTCTCTCTCTCTCTCTCCCTCTCTCTCGCGCTCTCTCTCTCTCTCTCTCTCTCTCTCTCTCTCTCTCTCTCTCTCTCTCTCTCTCTCTCTCTCTCTCTCTCTCTCTCTCTCAGGTCCTTATTATTCATCAACTTTATACACTTTCTATTCCACTTATTTCCTAAATCCCCCAGAAACACACGTTGCACACACACACACACCCACACACACACACACACACACACACACCCACACACACACACACACACACACCCCACACACGGACATTATGAGGACCTAGGGGGGCACCGCCACACTCGGAGGCAATCTCAAAGCATTAATGGTGAGGGGCCGTGTGTCCCTCTCGCCGGGCCGCCGGTGTCCGCCCCGTCAACCCGGCAGGACCTTTAATTAAACATTCGGCGAAAGCGGGAGAAAATGAGTTTCCCTTTAATCTGCTGACGATGAGAAGAAGCAGATGTCTGAGACTTATCTGCTGGAATTAATCGTCCCGTTCTGCTGACACATTGTCACACGAAAAACTGAAGAGAGACGACGCGCGGCGCCACGCTCCCCTGGACACAACCCACCAGAGAACGCTATGCAAATGTTTCCAGAAATATACTTTCCATTTCGCCGACGTCTCCCTCATTCCTTACCCCTCCCTCCCTATCGCTCCCTCTCTCCCCCTCTCTCTCTCTGTCTCTCTCTCTCTCTTTTTCACAGGTTAATCCTTTTTGTTATTTGGTTTTGTCTCCTAAAGCCGAATAGCGTGGTTCATTTTCTACTACTGGTTGGGAAATTAAACATGCTGAAATACCAATATTAGGTCGCGGTAATAACTCATCCCAGCGACCTTTATTTTACCTTTCATTCATCGTTAAAGAGTGAGCGTGTGGCCCGGAGGTTTACAGTTTCCAATACTACTGCACAAGAAATGTGGGATGCTCAAAGTTCACTGAGCGACTCTTGCTGCCCTCGAGCGATGCGCCGGTTCAACCAACCGCTCTGGACCAGCTGGTGAAGTGTGTCATCATTTCCACGCAGCAACACACTGTGTTGTCATTTATTTCTCAATATAATATAAATGTCCCCATTTCCCTCTCTCTCAATCTCTCTTGCGACCCTCAAGCGGTGTATTTCGCGAGTGTCACATGTAGGGCTGGGCAATAATTCAATATTATTTTTATTACGTCATGAAATGAAGGTATCGACTTATCTTGATGCTCAGTTTTATAGTATAAATGAATTATGATGAGAAGATATGCCCTTGAATGATCGAATATGAGGGTTGAAACGTCACTGAGAAAGGAAAACTATTTTTAGTCCAATGCCATACTTGACATTTCCATACACTTCAATGTGCTGACCCTTCGTTAGTCTCATCATTATCGTGATGATACCATTCTCCATATCGCCCAGCCCCAGTCAGATGTAATGTCTCAGGCACTACCCTGTAAGGTTACCATGGCGATGTTGGGCAGGGATTGACGACACTGGAGCAGCCGCGTTGGCATGACAACCCGTATCTGCCTCCACCTCCTCCTCTCATTTGCTCATTTGTACTCCTCTTCCTCCACAAGCCACCCACCCACCCAGCGGGTCGGGACTGACTGCAGTCCTGGCAGAGGAGGGTGTGGGTGGTGGGGAGGGGGGGTGGGGGGTCCTGGTCAGTCCTGATCCCTGTGTCCCTACAAGTCCACTAGTTTTTGTCCCAGGCTCTGTGTTGTCTCTCTAATTCAGACCCTGCCATTTCATTGGAGCCCTTGAAAAAACACTTAAAACCGAGGTGAGGTCCCTCTGTCTCCTCCGTGCTCCGGCTCTTTGCTTACTTTTGGGTTTAAACTTTAAACAAAACTAAGTCTCTCTCTCTCTGGTTTTTACTGCAGGCGGAGTTCATGGCCTCGCGCTGCACAGCATTCAGAGTGGACAAAAGGTGTGACGCCCGAACACAAACACAACCAGCGCTTCTTTATGCCCCAAAAAGCATGGAGGAAAAGCAACAAAGGTCATAAGTAAGAAAGCAAGAGGACAAAGAGGAGGAAAAAGTATTTTCTGGAGTGACGATAAACACAGCGAACGAGGTTAGACGTCATTAAAACTCTGGGTGGCGTCGGCTCTTGAAAATAATGCGCTTGAATTGTATCCGATTCATCTGTGTTTTTGGGGGGAAAGTCTCATCACTCTTACTTTTTAAACGTCAGTCCTCCCATAGATGTGTCACTATTAAGGATCTCGAACCTGAAATAGCGCAGACCGTAAAAGTGATGTGACAGACATTGAGTTGGGTTATAGATTAGAGACAAGCGGTGTGCGACGGGAGGGAGGAAGGATAGCAATCATTTCATAGATCATTCTAGGGAGCCGACTATAAACCATAAAACATGGCAGCCAGAACAGAAACCCCAGAGTAAAACCCAAGCGGCGAGGATCTGCTCTTCCCGTATCGGCAGTACTTCACTACTCCGCTATTCCCTCTCCTTCCCTTGTCTCCTTCCCTGCACTCTTCTCATCCGTTGGAGCGGCATACGGCCGTATCTGCCGAGCGCCCGCCGCGCCCCCCCCCCCCCCCCCGGCGCCGCACGCCGCTGGACTTAATGCGGCAGATAAAGCGCTGACATCTGCTCACCCTACTTACCGCCGTTTTCAATCTACAGCCCCGCTCGGCGCCCGCGCCGCCCCTCCGCCTCCAATTAATAAAAGTCTATCCATTGCTTCGGCGAGGGCGGCCGAGACATCCTGGCCCCCAGAAGTCAAAGCGTCCAATCAGGCGGCCCCGACCCGCCCTCATTAAGTAATCCCCTGTCCCGTCTGATAGCCCAGGCGCTGCCGGAGATCTAGGAAAACAGCCGTGACACACGTGTTTGCTGGAACAGACACAGGCCGCGGCACACGTGTCACATCCCGGTTCGCCGTTTGACATTTCATCACTTCCTGCCCTCGCGTGTCTGCAGCCTGTGTGATGATCATCATCATCCGCCTTGTGTCCAATCTTCCCGCCTTTTGTATTTAATCTTGGTTCTCCCCTCTCCTTGTGCCGGTTCGTCTTTGTACCTCCGAGTCTCGCGTCTCAAGATATTTCTCCTTGTGTATTCCTTTTGGATTCCTTATACCTCAATTTTCTCTCGTGTTTACTGACTTTTCTCTAGCGTTTTTGGATACCTTGGATACCTTTTTTTTTGTGTACCAAACCCCTGTTTGAAGTAAAGACTTTCTGATTCTACCTGCCTTGAGGGTAGAGTTGTGCATTCGAGTCCCACTGTCTGTTTGGTACCAGCGTTACAACGAGGATATACGCCGTACGATTGTCAGTCTGTTTACGAGTCTGGGAAAGTGTGTTTCTCCGCAGCCGGTTCCCTCCCATAACACGATATTCCCATTGGGAGAGCAGGATAGCAATCAATTAATGCAGAGAGCTTTAGAGGTCAACGCAGAAGATTCCCCGGATATCGATCCAGACATCCCGTCTTATATCTATCGCTCTGCATTCTGCATGCAGCGGCGTAATGAACGTTATTAAAGGCCGGTTGTTGTCCAGAGGAAGCGGAGGAGGTCAGGTCTCTGTGACCCCACCTCCATGTCGAGATGTTTCCCCCGCCAACACATCTGGTGGAAAGAGTGCCGACCGGAGAGGGAAGTTCACACTACAGCGGGATGTTAATGGGCACAGTATTAAATCCCAAGTGTACCTTTAATGGAGAAACAGATGGATAGATGGAGGGAGAGATAGACGGATAGATGGGTCGGGTAGATACATAGATGGATCCACCCCAACCACGCGTGAAACATCTCGCGGGACAAGAGACGCAATCTCACAAATCACGCGTCTAGCGGTGCGTCGATGGTCCACCCCCGCGAGGGATGACGACGACGCGAAGACGCAGAGAGAAGTGCTGTGAAACGCTGTGAATTTAGTTTAGCGGTAATTGCTTGCAGAACAAAATAGCTTGTCGAAAAAGGACATATTCCTGGACAATGGACGATATTTCACCCTGTTAGATCATTGAAATTGATATTCAACACATTTTTTCCCCCTAATTTCAAGGACGTCTTGTGATACTCACGGCAGCCTTCTGTTTTCGTATGGGGGGTCGAGGCATTGTATGAAACTCGGTTGGCCTAATAATCGTAAAATAATGATATGCGATTTGATATCCTTGGTGCATGTTGGGCCTATTTATAACGCAATCCTGACGTCCGTCTGGCGCACTGTTCTCCGCAGGCTTCGCCCTCGCGCGTCGAAGCGCTGGTCGTCGCACCCTTGCGTGTTTTAGACGGACGGGCGGACAGACAGACAGATGGCTAGAAAGACGAATAGTGGGATGGATGGATGAATAAGTGAGTTAACTCATTAAGTAAGTGACTAATGCAGTGCATTCAGGGGTTTCTCTACAATCTTGGAAATGCTTCTGCTCCTGGCAATGCGCTCCTGGGCCATCCGTCAAATTCGCAAGCAGCAGCGCTAAAATAGCAGAGCTATGCAGGACTGTCTGGCGTTCTTCGACGAGACACAACCCGGCGACCCCTTCAAGTCAGCCATTATCAGTTAATCCAACCTCCACCCAAAGCCTCCGGGAGGATAGTCTGACACCGGGTTTCACTGAGGTAACAGCATAACTCCACAGCTTCACCCGGGATGACCCGCGATGTGCAGGCGCAGGCCAAACATCGGTGCAATGACGAGGTGTTGAAAGGCGGCACTCACCAGGTCCTCGTTGTTCAGCGTGGAACGGTTCACCAGAGCAAACGAGATGCCTGCCTTTCGAGCAGCGAGAGTCTGCAGGGATTGGCAGAGAGAGATGGAGGGGGGAAAAAACACACACACACACACACACACAAGGTAAATGAACACAATGTGATGTGTGTCTGTTTTCATTCATACAGCTTGAGACATGATTATTATTTATTTATCATTTAAAAGAAGAAGAGTAGAGAATGGCAGAATGTATATGTGTGTGTGTGTGTGTGTGTGTGTGTGTGTGTGATTATGAGAGAGAGAGAGACAGACAGACAGACAGACAGAGAGAAAGAGATACAGCAAGACAGAGACAGACAGACAGCAAGAGAGACAGACAGACAGAGAGAAAGAGATACAGCAAGACAGAGAGACAGACAGATAGAAAGAGATACAGCAAGACAGAGAGACAGACAGACAGCAAGAGAGACAGACAGAGAGAAAGAAAGAGATACAGCAAAACAGACAGACAGACAGACAGAGAGAAAGAGATACAGCAAGACAGAGAGACAGACAGACAGCAAGAGAGACAGACAGACAGAGAGAAAGAGATACAGCAAGACAGAGACACAGAGAGACAGACAGACAGCAAGAGAGACAGACAGACAGAGAGAAAGAGATACAGCAAGACAGAGAGACAAACATACAGAGACACAGACAGACAGACAGACAGACAGACAGACAGACAGACAGACAGACAGACAGACAGACAGACAGAGACACAGAGAGACAGAGACAGAGAGGGGTCTTACCAAGGCCTGTGATTTCCCCGGAGATAATGAATAGTGAATGAGAGAAACAGAGAGAGACAGCGTTAGACAGGGAGAGGACTCACAGACAACACAACGGGTTGAGGCAGATATCCAAACTCAGTGCACTAAGTGTCTCAACTGCCATGCAGGACGTCCGAACTACGGCCCAGCGCTCTAGTGTGTAGCTGGGTCAAAAAGCGGTTGTACACAGCGGTTATATAATTAATTATCTATTCATGCGGCTGAAAGTCACTAGATTGCTGTCATGCTCTGCATTTATATATTTGTTTTTTTTTTTCTTTTGGGTGAAGCTTTGATCATATTTTCTGCTGTCTGCTCTGCACGTTAGTTTGACACAGATAAACAGAAAGACACAGAACACACACTCATGTATGGGTGAAGCCTAAGGAGCCACGCTAGTCTCAATAGTCACGAATGCGCAAGACAAGAAGTCACAAATGTTAGTCATAACCGTTTCACAATTATCTTCCAGATGCACACACAAATATCTCATTTCGAACGAACGTCGAATCCGAATGCACAGAATGGCCAATTATAGGTTCCCACCGCATTTTGTGTGGATTTATTCATTGCTTCTGGACTCTCATCTCTTCAATTCATCAGCCAATCACATTAAATCTTGTAACCCCATAATTTGAAATCATCGTCCTGAGCAGTGAGACTGGATGAGCCAAGACTGTGAGGGCCTGCTGTCTGCTATCCAAACCCCTCACAACACAAATGGGAGGAAACCATTTGCATTTTTAGAACTTTCTTTGACAAGTTTCCATATCTTGCTGATAAAAAATATTTTTTTTAATTGGCAAGATCATCAGCAATACAATTATGGCTTCCCTTAAGTATGGAGAGTTTTGGGGCGATTTTGTTTGCCAAAGAGTTGCTGTGCAGATACCCGCAGTCTTCACTATGAAGCCAAAATTGTCTTGTTTGTACTGTTTAATTGTTTAATTTTGTTTTTTTTCAAAGTTTTCTCACTTAATGGCATTTATACGACTGTTTAAGATATATGTTTTTTTTCTTACATACAAAACAAATACTTTCAAAACAGATATTTGTGGGACCTTCTGAAATGATCTTTGCCATCAAATGTTTTTTGTGAATTTGTGAATTTGTTTTGTTCATTTGTGATTATTGAGACTGATCTGACCCCATAGAAGCCAGCTACACTTCACAACACTGACTCACACAGATAAAACACACACACACACACACACACACACAGACACACACACAAACACACACACATATAAACAAACACACTCACTCTCACACAGAGACGTACAGTCATTCAACCAAACAGAGAACAGACACACACACACACACACAACACGACACACACACACACACACAACACACACACACACACACAAACACACACACACAGAAATGGCCACACATTGTTACTCTGATAGTGTACAGAGAGCCCGGATGACCAGAGTTAATAGAGTAAATAGATAGACAGTCATCCCCTATTAGAGGACTTTAGGCAACATCCCCTATTAGAGGACTTTATGCAGACATGGACAGCTGACGATATTGGATCCGTCTTTACCGCGACCCTCGTATCTGTGCAGCTATGGTGAAGAGCCATGGCAGCCATGGTGAATGCGGGAGGAGAAGGGACCTCTACATGAACTGCGAGTGTTGATGTAAGTTTTAACCACATGCACTGGCGCTGCTGGGGTTGCAATACAAATTAAAACCAAGACCCTGCGCCCGGATCGCGTCCGGACATCTCCGAGGTTGCCGTAAAGAATCCTATAGATAAGTCAGATTCACTGTCTCAATTTATCGTCTTTTTATTTGTTTTGTTGTTGTTGTTTTTGAGGTTTTTTTGGGGGGGTTTTTTTGTTGAGGAAATTCCCCCCGTCCCAACCAATCAGAGGCTGTCGCTGCCCTGTAGCGATCACACAGCAAAATGGGGGACATTGACAGAGGAGAGGCATGAGAGGGAACCAATCGGATCGCTAGTAAGTGACTTCATCCAGGTGTAAAAGGCTTGTCGTGTGTCACTTTTACATGATTTAAAAGCCTCACACAGTTAAATCAGAAGTCAATGAAGTCCTCAGATATATTTTTGGCTTGAGTTGTCAGCATTTCGTGTTGAATCAAACGTTCACGCCCTGCTGAGCAAGTACACAGAGGAAGATGGCCGCTCTTCTTCGGCCGGGGGTTGAAATCTGACAACTCACTGAAAAATATCTCCCATAGCCGTTATGGGTCTATGTAGGAATGGCAAAAATATACACGCAAAAGTCCAAAAATAGTGAAAGAAAAACAACAACCCATACTTACCAAAGACATTGTAGGTAATTAATTTCATGAGAGATATGGACAAACACAGCATCAACTCATGTTGTTCACTGTGGTATACATCATTCATCAGCATCAAACTTTATATTATTTCCTATGAACGCAACGTCAGCAAATATTTTTAAAAAAAGACTGTCCATCAAAAACATTATTCTACGATGTAATTTCTATTTTTATATTAATGGGATTTTTGTTGGTTTTTGTTGGTTTTGCTCTATCACACGACAGTGGCAGACAACAGGACACACAACACAAACACACTGCAGTACACAGAGGACAACACAGGACACAAATACGTATATTTTATATCTCCTGTCTCTACAGCGCTATGAGAAAGCAACAATTTAATTCATTATTTTATATATTTTATAAATCACCATGTGATGTCTTCAACCTTGCTAATTGTGCTGCCGCCTGTCTCGGCCTGCAGGACACCCTTGTGAGAGACATTGTTAATCTCAATGAGACTGTGCCTGGTTAAATCAAGGTTAAAATAATAATAATAATAATAATGTCACCACAATGATATGCGTAAGTGTGCTGCAGCGCTGCACTACAGATCTCAGTGGCGAGGGCCTCTCAGTGGGATAAATTATGAGATTATATGCAATAAAACTAATTGAAGGGCATCAGCGTGATGTGGAAACCTAAAAACCCTCTTTGGGCTAATTAATTTAAATAGTGTCATGGCTAAGGTTAGCGCCGCCATTACCACCCAGCGGCGTGCTAACCTAGCGGCGTGCTAACCTAGCGCTGCTTACGTTCAGATGGGTTATGTATGCTTCTGTGTTGCTAAGTTAACTAGAATGAGCGTTGTTGTTGTTGTTGTTGTTTTGTTTGTTGCTTCACGGACACACGTACATATCTGCATATCACCACTTTATAATACTGTATGTGTATAGCAAACAATGAACACCTTAAAGAAGTAAGTTATTGATTCAGCAACAGACACTTTCACTGTGACACACATATATCTCAGATTATGTTGACCGTTAAAAAAATCCTAACACTTGTAAAATACTTTACGGTGGTTTTAAGAGGAACGGCGGAGCGAACCACTTACACCTCGTCATGATGATGAGCCTCCGCAACGCACCGCGGCGACACACCGCTCTGTTTACCGCCCAACACACCTCCGCACAGAGGTGGGCTGGGTGGAGGACAGCAGGGCCGTCTCCGCCGGGGTGTTGGTGTGTTGGCGGGCGGAGGGGGGGGGGGGGGGTCACAGCCATAAATCCAACATAAAGCACACATAACCTTGTCGAGGCGGATAACTCACCAGGTCTCGGACGAGAGGCACTGTCCTCTTGCGCCGTAAATCCGGCATGCTGTCGATACCGTAAAGAATGCTGCCAACGCTGCGGGAGCAGACAGATTTAAAGCGCATTAATATCATAATAATGCTGTGACTGGAGGAGACGTTACGGCGCTGGAAGAAGAGGGCCGTGATTTATCTATCATCCCAACAACATAGAACGGCATCCCTCAACCCCGCCGCCCCCCCCCTGCCAACGCCACCACCT
>JAOPHQ010000187.1:12500-21571 GCA_030340625.1 Merluccius polli
TGTTGTTGTTATTATTAATATTATTATTATTATTATTATTATTATTATTATTATTATTATTATTATGTATTTTTGTGGAAAATAAATGGACTACTAAACGTCAGTTACAAGACTCATGCAAGAGGTCTGCTGTCACGCACACCGAGCCGATCAGATCACTCACCCTCCGGTCTGCAGGCCCAGGATCTTAGGGTCCAGGACATTACGAGTCTGCAGAGAGATGGAGAGAGAGAGCGAGAGAGAGAGAGAGAGAGAGAGAGAGAGAGAGAGAGACAGAGAAAACTTTAATTGATGAATCATGTCGTCCACAGCGAGACACACAGCCAATGCCGAGTGACTACAAAGTGCAACACAACTGAGTGGGAATGGGACACGCGACATGAAGGACGAATGCACGCGTGTGTGTGTGTGTGTGTGTGGGTGATTATGGTATGGCCGGGGTACATTTAACACGGGGGATCATTCTAGGGTCCAAACAAATGAGATATGTTTTCCGTGTGAGAGGTGCGTGACCAGGGCAGGGGGGAGGGGGGCGGGGGGGGTGAGAGACGCTCACAGCGCTGCAGGCCACACTCTCCAGTGAGGAGCGTCCTCATGCACTGTAATGCAAAATGTGTGTTTTTAAATGTCGTCGCACGTGCAAAAAACATATTTTTCACATGTAATGTATGTGCGGTCGATGCTATTTATGGTGATGCGCACATATGTATGAGGTCATGCGAATGGGATCGGAGAGAGAGCGTCTACTCCTATGAGAGTACACAGTAAGGGGAGAATGCATATCGTGGGAAATTCATGCAGCATTCGGACATTTTCGAATTAAACTGTCAGGGAGACTTATTCACCCTCACTTTCTCGCTCTCACGACACACACACACACACACACACACACACACACACACGCATGCATCCACACACACACACACACACACACACACACACACACACACACACACACATGCATCCACATGCAGGTGAATGGCACAGGGAAATCACAAAAGGTCGAGTGAATTGTTGTAACAATAAGTCAAAACCTGAGTGTCCAAATCACTGTTGTCTGAAAAAGAGAAGGGGGGAGGGAGAGAGAGAGAGAGAGAGAGAGAGAGAGAGAGAGAGAGAGAGAGAGAGAGAGAGAGAGAGAGAGAGAGAGAGAGAGAGAGAGAGAGAGGGAGGAAGAGGGAGAGGGAGAGAAAGGGAGGAAGAGGGAGAGTTAAACAGGAGCTTCAGTCAGGTGAACACTTCATGAGTCTCGGGACATTTACGCTGCACATAATAAATCAATGCAAAGATTAAAACGGAGGAAACGCATCACTAGGGGTTAAGTGGTCGGCTATTAATGGAGATAGAAACTGTAGAAGTCACTTCCACATAAAGAATCTGTAGTCTGTAGTCAGAGGTACGGATGTAAGGACCTCTCCCGTATTAGATATAGGATTTCCAATCAATGCGAAACAAGTACTCGAGTTAATGGACGACTTTGGTCATCGCCATGGTAACATCCATAGCCACAATGCCACGGGACATTAGGCGTGTGTATCGCGTGTCAGTTTCTGACACACAAACTGCGGGACGACATTTAAATAAGAACGACTGCACAGGTGTAACTGCCCTGATATTGATCACGGGATGACAAACGCCAGCGTAGTCTCGGGCCGAAACCGACGGACGCAGAGTGAAAGCGGCTGGCGGCCGGCGACTGATCGAAACGGCTCCCCCCATGCATACAGAAGTGATCAGGCATTTATATTTGACAGGTTAAGACGTAACAATGCGGACGCTGGGAGAGACATCGATCGGGATCCTCCTCAGAGTCCCTAACTACGAAAAAACAAAAAAGGTGTCTGTCGTTTTTTTTTTTTGTTCCTTCCTAACTTAACAGTTGATAAAGCGGACGACTTATTCAATTAGTGTCAGCGGTACGTCTATGCTCTCCATGATAACTTCATACAGACATGCTTGCACACCGAGTGCTTTCACATCCATCCCACAATACAAAACCGCACTTGAAACAAAGCCCAGCTGTGCTGAGGGCATCGCCAACCAGCAGCCGGCTAAGCGAGCTGAGATAAAGTCATCTCCACCAGCGGCTCCTCGGCTCCACCGGGCCGAGCCGATCCGCTGAGACAGTCCGTGTGATTATAAAAAAGGTTATTCCCGCAAAGGTCTTAAATCTGATAACGAAAATGTATTTGCCGGTGGAAGTTTGGGCTTTACAGGGAGGGAGTTGGTGCAGACGCGGCGGCGGCGGCGGTAAATCCGGCAGATGTGTGGCGACGCGCGCGGCACGCGGGTTCGAGCTTACTGGAGCTGCAAAACCCGCTGCATGCGGATTAAAGTACAGCCGTGTATACGGCTCTACCCTGAGACATGATGCACAGACCAGCACATTCCTCACAAAACCACGGCACACACACACACACATGCACACACACATGCACACACCACATACACGTCATTACGTAAACTGCATATCCATGGGGCTAAACATTATCTCTTTGAAATAAATTAGCAATCGTCAGAAACGGTTTTAGCGCCCGGCCACTGTGTCGCCGACTGCATCAAGGAACGGCGGAGGCGGCGACGCCCAATGATCAATTATTCAAAACCATTTGCACACAAAGGAAGGAGCCGAGAACCAGACACAGCGCTCTGAGGCACACCTCCGCCGAACGATTAGGGTTAATAATTGAATGGGCGAATTTATGGTATAGCTGCATAAATCTTTGCATATGCCATCCGTTCATGTGTTGCGTATGGCGTGTCGTCTCGTTTCCAGGGAGGGAGAAGTCCTCCAGAGGTGTGCATCACATATTGTATCCAAGGATTTAATTTAAAAAAACAAATCCTCACGCGTCACGTGGGGCCGGCTATATTCTTTGCCGTCTCACGTGCGTGTATATTCTACGCTTAAATATTGAAATGCGTATAAATACCATCATGCAAATGTTGTTGTTTTAGGGAAAGCCTCTCCGTGTGCGAGACCATGTGGCGTTATATCTGCTGAGATTATGTAAGAGCTTCTGCGAGCGCCACAGAAGGCCGATGTGATGTCCGCCGGTTGGTCTGCTGCCAGGCGCTACAGGGGCCGGCCTAATTGACAGAAATATGTCCCCGGTGAAAGGAAGGAATACACACAAGCTTCACCGCCTACTAACAACCAGTGTGTGGATGTATATATATATATATATATATATATATATATATATATATATATATATATATATATATATATATATATATATATATATATACAGGGAGACCGGCAGGGCTGTAATTGCCTTACAGGTTTGTAAGTAGCGATTGCTCACTGCTCACCACCAAGGCTGAAATCGTTAAAAGGACTAATTAGTCAGGGACAAATTCAGGTGACACCAGGGTCACCACCAACGCCTCGACGCTGGACCCTATCAGCTAGAAAAGCCACTCTCCTCCCTCTCGTTTGCATATTTCATATCCACAAACTCCCCCCCCCCCCCCATAGCGAAGGTCTGCCTCCTTGGGATCCCTTAAAGCCGAACAGCGTCTCTACGCGTCTCTATACATATTCTAACCAAGGCTGACCTGGTTACAGAGCGCCCTTGGGAGTGTGAATTAGCATCTGAATACAGACGCTGCTGTAGCCCAGTGAAGTCAGAAGCTGGAGCAGCGGCAGCGTTGCCCAGGCCCCTCTTCACATATCCCAAAACAGCACAAGCCGGCACGCCTCGAAACACAAGCACACAAGAGAGAGAGCGAGAGAGAAAGAGAAAGAGAGAGAGAGAGTAGCGGAGGGGCACAGAGGGAGCAGCACAGAGTGCATGTGTGAGTTTGTGAGAGTGAGAGGGATGGAGATGGAGAGAGAGAAGGTGACAGTGAGAGTAACATAATGACAGCGAATGAGAGAGGGAGAGGAAGAATAACATGGGGAAGAGAGAGAGAGAGAGAGAGAGAGAGAGAGAAAGCGACAGTGAGTGTGACATAGAGACAGCGAGAGAGTGTGTGTGTGTGTGTGTGTGTGTGTGTGTGTGTGTGTGTAAGAGAGCGAGAGAGAGAGAGAGAGAGAGAGCAATTATGGCCCTCTCTGTCTTACATCGAACCATGGCCATGTACCAATACAACATCCAGCTATCATCCAGTAGGCTCAATTAATTTTGGATTTTTATAATCTAATGTAATATAATCGCTTTTGGTAACATTTTGCAGTAGGGGCCATATTTGCGAAGCAGCAATTTTCTTAAATATATCCCCTTAACATTTCATTATTCTTGCGTATTGACAATGGCATGCTCTAATCAGTTTCAGTTGTGAATTGGATATCTCAGCATTTTTCGCCTCCCAGATGATCGCTCTAATTCCCTACGGAGTATGGATGCATAATATGGCCAAATCAAATACATTGCGGATAATAATGCTGCTGAGTACAGACGGGTACTGCTAAACAGTCCCTGAAATGAAATTACCCTGGCTTATCAATAAAGAAGTGCATTAAATTCAAATTGACGAGCGTGTCAAATTGAAACACACAAATTGACAAATTTGATGAGTCTTAGCATGGGAAGTTTAATATACTTCCGCATTAATCAATCAATCTGTGTTTTCCTATGGAGATTTAATATGTGACGTGAATTATGGCATTATTTATGTTAATACAAAATATGTTTGTCGTTGTGGTCTTTAAAGATACAACTTGATCAAACTGATCTTGGATTAGCATCATCACTGATAGAGGTGACTGTGGGCTGTGGACTAAATGGGCAAATCTTATACATTTGTATTTGTGATTATAAGGATTGTATAGCGATTTCCATATATATGATCTGATCTAAGATATTGCATACAATAACAGTGAGTCTACTCTAGAAAGGTAGTGTATATATTTGTCCTTATAACAGTGTATCCGTAGAGGGACATGAACACACATCTGTTAAATGTCAAAAAATAAAACATTTTCGAGTCTGAAAGGTAAATGTCAGTCTTGGCATTCATTCTTTGCAGATCATTTGATGTTGGACATTTGAGAGTCTATGCACATCACAATATCAGTGCATCTAACATTCAGAGCCTCTATCTTATCTGTACTACAAATAGGTTGTTGGATTTCTTAATTCTTCCCTTTCATTTAAATATGCCTTATACTTGTGTTATCACTTATTCAAGGCAACAACTGCAGAATGAAAAAAAGAAAGAACGAAAGAAAGAAAAAAATAAAATAAAAGAACAAACTAACTGCAGAAATAACTCCAGCATTTCCCACTGAAGTCACAGACAAAATGTACAAAATGATTGCAGCTATGAACCATGGCAACTGGTATAAATGGTCTATTACATGTTGATTAGATAGGATTCTTACGTTGTCTGAAAAGCACTCAACTCACAACCTACTGCAGTATGATCCAGTAAATACCCATTTGAATACAAATATGAAATGTAACTTATATCTAAAGATCCCATCACATGTATAGGAACAAAGATCCGTTTTTCATTTTGCAACCCCAATCTAAACGGAAGAAACAAATGCAGCACTATGAATCCAAGTCCAATATATTGTAAGAACAAAATGCAAGCGTTTCTAATGGCAAAACATTCTGAATACTAAATATGCTCTAGTTAGGCTAATGTCAGTCCCTTCCTATATTGTCAATGTAAGCAAAATACTAACACAACTTTCTAGCGACTGCAATGGCATGCAAAATATATCACCTTTTGATAAGACAAAACTCTTAATTAGGGGCCTTATAGCGACACTATGTCATTGAAATGGGCTATTATTAACTAACCCTTAATATTCTAACACTATTATTGAAACTGATTAAAATGTCATACCTCCGGCTAGGATCTGCTGCTCGAGTTCAGCCATCTGTTTTCTGTAAGCCCTCAGAGCTGCCTCCTTGAACGTCGGACGAATGCGCTTCTTGGGTGGCGCTTCTGCCGGCTTCTCCTCTGGGACATTTCTGTTTTCATCCTCCTGCTGCTGATCCACTTTCTGAGACACTTCAGATGCTTCCTCCTTTATATCCTCCACCTCCTCCAACTCCTCATTGCCCTCCTCCATCTCCTCGGTTAAGTCATTGTCGTCATCTGGTTCTTCCACATCCACATACTCCACCATGGCATCATAGTCCGTCATGTCCCCTGTCAGGTGGGTCTCATAGTCTCCATTGTACTCATCGTCGTACTGCTCATCCGCGCCGTAGTCATACTCCAGAACATTTGCCTCTTTATTTGTTTCATAGTCTTCTTCTGCAGTCTCGAACACTTGTGAATTATCAAGTAGCAAGTCCTGAGAATCCTCATTGTCTTGCGAGGCCTCGATATCGTCAGACTCGTCATAGTCTTGAGATGTCTCATACTCCTGTGTGGGCTCCTCTGTGTCCTCTGCATCAGTGACGTTAGTTCTGTTCTCTAGGGTGGCGAGCACCTGCTCCATGACCTCAACATAGTGTGTCTCATTGTCCACTGGCTGGTCCCCTGCTTCTGCCACTGAGTCTGAGGAAAATGTTTCTGTGGGAACATCTGACTCTGTGGTAGTAGTACTGGAGTCATTTGGAGTGGAGGTGGACAGGCTACGGAGGCGGCCCATGAAGGTAGATGAATTGGCTGGCTCCTCGGTGGCAGGGGGGGCAGGGGGGGCCGAGGTTGCAGCGGGAGGCGGTGCACCAGATTTCCAAACAACTTCGAGTGCTGATTTGGCCCTTTGCAGTGTAGAGCCAAACCCAAAACCAAATGACTTCTCACTAAGATCAATACTAAGCCTGCTGCTCCAGGTCTTCGGAACCTCGTCGACCTTCTCTGACCGAATCTCACTCTGGCTGCGATACATGGTGGCTGATTTATTCTGGTTCTGGTGAAAGCTATGATTGACATCCAGTTCAGGAAATTTTGTATGGGTTTCTTTAATGGCCCCTTTAGGGACCTCCTTGGTACCCGCTTTAGGAGCTTCCTTGGAGGCCACTTTTGGAGTGTCCTTAGAGTCAACTTTTTGAGTATCTTTGGGGGTAACCGTAGAAGTCTCCTTGGTAACAATGTTTTGAGTGTCCTTAGGGACCACTTTGGGTGTCTCATTGGCGATAATCTTTGAGGCTTCTTTTGGGGCAATATTAAGGGCTTCTTTAGAGGCTACTTTAGGGATCTCTTTCGGGCCCTCTTTAGAGGTCAGTTTAGAAGCAACTTTGGGGGCTTCTTTAGGAGAAACTATTGGCTCTTTAGCAATTACTCTAGGCGATTCTTTAGGAGAATCTTTAGGTGACACTTTAGGAGTTGAAATAGGGCTTTCAATTGGTGTTACTTTGGGGCTTTCTTTTGGGGACTCTCTTGGACTAGCTTTAGGGGTCACAGTCTCAATGTCCTTTGGGATTACCTTTGCAGTGACTTTATTGACCTCTTTAGGAGTCACTCTGGAAGTGACCTTAGTTTCTTTATAGGGAGCTATTGTGGCCTCTTTAGGTGTGACTTTAGAAATCTCTTTATAGGGAGCTATTGTGGCCTCTTTAGGTGTGACTTTAGAAATCTCTTTATAGGGAGCTATTGTGACCTCTTTAGGTGTGACTTTAGAAATCTCTTTATAGGGAGCTATTGTGGCCTCTTTAGGTGTGACTTTAGAAATCTCTTTAGGGGTAACTACAGCAGATTCTTTAGCTGTTTTAGGAGTGTCCTTAAGTGAATCTTTCCTAGATGAGACTTTCGAGGGCACCTTGGATGAAACCTTAGCAGCAACCTTAGGGGCTTCCTTAAGTGATACTTTAGGGGTTTCCTCTTTTGGAGCCACTTTGGTCGTTCCTTTATGAGTTACTTTAGAGGCAGCCTTAGAAACATCTTTAGATGTTACTTTAGTGTTTTCTTTAGCAACCATTTTAGAGCCATCTTTTGATTGACGGGCAGATGCTTTACTGACATTTTCCCTTTCTATGGGCGGTGGAATGATGTGGGTGGTAATTGGTGGCAGAGAAGAGTCTCTGTCAAGCATCATAAAATCTTCATCCCCTTCAAACTGTAAATCAACTTCTTGGCATTTTGTTATATTCTCTGGGAAACCAGGGATGGTAGATGGGTCAAAGGGACTGCATACCTCAATAGAGGCTTCTAGGCCAGAATCAGCCCCTTGTTCTAGATGGTGCCAATCTTTCCAGGGGGAAAGGTCACCCTGTAAAGAGAGCTGTGAGCCACTGTAGTGACTTCTGTCCCCAGACATGCAGACAAGTCCATTGCTCACCCCACTGTCAATAGTTTCTGTGGTCTCAACCTCGTTATGTTCGGCATATGGTGCGTTCTCCTGGCTTAGAGGGTGGCTAGGGCTAGCGTACCAGGAAGATGCCATATCTTCCTGTTTCCTCTGCCACAGTTCTTGATCAGAGGAGGAGAGCAGGGACCCGCCATTTGTCCTTGTAAAGTACTGACTCTCTGAGAAGTCTTCAGAGTATGACTGGCAGAGTTTTGAGCAATCGGACTCAGAACGGCTTAGTTTAGGAGTGGAGTAGTCACTCTGGGATAGCCAGCCAGGAGTCAAATCCGAGTAGTATGCCTTTGAATGCTTGTCAGATTCCTCGTAAGTGTCTTCAGCATAGTGAACTGAGCCTGAGTACCCTGCTTCATCTGAACGACTATGGTCATGGGACCTCCTCTTCTCTGATTTACTTTTGTGAACAGGCTTTGAAATTACCATTGCATATTTATTCCTGCTTAACTCCTCTAGCTCTTTATCACTGTCCATTGAGTCCCAATCATCACTCTCTACTACTTTATCCTTGCCTGAGATCTTTATATCCATACTTTCATAGGTTTGTGATAAAGACATGGCTTTGTCTTTTTTTTCCTTGCCCTCGCTGGATAAACTATCAGTAGTAACAGTTATACCCGTTCCTTTAAGTTTATAGCACTTTTTCAAGACTAAATCCCGCTCTTGGGGCGTGGCAAAAATAACGATTATAGGGCGAGGTTTTGCATTGGAACATTCTCTTTGTTGCCCTAACCTATGAGCTAGTTCAATTTTAATGGTTTTATGTGCATCTATAAATCCTAATTTATCTTTTAGAATTTTATATATAAGAATCTCTGTTTTCTCTGACCTTTCCTCTGGAACATTGATGAACCTCAGT